>JANAVB010014799.1:2872814-2942992 GCA_029216955.1 Iris pallida
GCCACATGGCACCCTTAAACATGGGTTAGTTGCAGCCAGGCGCACACTTCACTAGTGAGGAGACCATAGCCGATTGCCACCTAGTAGATATGCTGTTGGAGAGAATCTCGAAAATACTTTAAACTTGTTCTTCGGCGTGACTAGGCACTTAACACGTAGCATACGCCAAAGTCATACACGCGTCCTAGTAGTCACTTGCCCAGGTGGCGCGTGATATGTAGGCACGGGAGTAGAAGCACACGTGCCTTGAGAAGCTTAGGGCGACATACACCTACTTGCATTGTTCTAATGAGTATAGACGGGGTCGTGATGACTTGGGCGCGCCTAAAGTGATGAGGCACAAATAGAGAGGGATGCGTCATGTGCCTAGGCAACACACGTCTGGAATACGTGCTTGTTTTACACTGCTTCCAAGGTGGATGTACTCTATCCTTCCAGATTCATCATTGCCACAAGAGTCGAAGCGTCTGACTTAACATCTCGATAAAGATCTCAACTCATTAATGCAGTATGGGAGGAAGTGACATGAAGGATCAGGCGCGCTTAAGAGGCATGAGCAGAAGGGGGCACGATTGGCCCAGAGCATAGAGATCGAGATGTCTCCTTCTGATATCACGCTACTCTGGTTAGGCGTGCATAACTCTTCGCCAGGCTTAATGCTAGAGTGAGGCACGGGGTATACTTTTGATCTTTTGGAGAGCGTGACCCATGCGCCTACAATTGTGAGTCGAACCCACTTCATACGCACAACTCACGTGGGCGCATGGGTTTGACCACACAAGATTTCCCCCTGACTTGGTTCCAGCGCATGGGATGTGCACTGAGTTAGTCCTGTACATCTTGCCACTGACCACACGCATGACTTTTAATGCACTTTTTTGGCTTACTTTTGGCATAGCACGTTGAGAGCACATAGCCCATGCTGTCTTGGATTTCTTCGTACTAGCCTGTAAAGATGCGTAGTACTTAGAATCCAACTTTTCCTTGCCATGACGACAAGTGTTTCTGTTGAAGACAAGCAGAACCCATGCACGAAAGTGCGGTTGTGCCTTTTTTCTTTGGACGTATAATCTTTGACTGTGATAGGATAGACTGGGAGTGGCAGTCAATACTTCACTTTCCAGACAGATGTGCCACTCCAGAAGCAGCATCTTGCTTGTTGATGGAGTCAGCAATAAGGAGTGGCTGCACCGGCACAGTGCCTTTAGTATTGGTGCACAGTACATCATCTTTGGGCACCCAGACTTGGCAAGTCTTTTTTGGCTTTGGTAGCCACTTCGAAGGGCTAGTGCTACCTTCAAAGAGGAACTCCTCATAGGCTTGCTGGTTGAAATGCACAACCGGCATCTTTTGTGAAGACTCGAGTTTGTTATCATCAGATTATGATACTACTTTCTCGTTGAAGGAGAAAATCGTCCCCAGCAGATTCGCCAGCTTGTTTATTGAAAAGTAGTAGACACTTTTACTTTCAAACAAATAAAGAAAAGTATAACTTTGATCCCCAACAGGATCTTTTTAGTACAATTCATTTTCTGGGGACGTGTGGTGATGGAGATCGAATACTATTTCTGATTCTTCTATTTCGTTGACGATCTGACGACGATCAAGCGACAATTGCAAGTCTTCGGTTGGACGATAATTCAGCTCTCTTGAAGTATGCTCCGACTTTCTGAATATTTGGGGCTTTTGTGATGCGTGTATGGGTTTTGGCACGCAGGAACACTGCGAGCATGACTTGTTGGGCGCAAGGGCGCTATATCCGGGAAGTTTGAACTGAATCTGGTGTAACTGCACTATTAGACTGCGGATGATCTGACACGTGGTAGTTGTTGAGATTCGTTTGTTACTAAAATCCTGGATGGTTGGCACCCGTTCATGAGAATGACTGAGTTAATGACACATGGCATGTATATAGTGCTCAAAGATCTCGATTTGTTGAAACATAATAGATTTGATGCGCCATCTGGGCTTATCATGTTGGGAACTTAGCGCATGGCCATTGGGGTCCATGACGAGTCTGGGCGCATGGCTTTAGGGCACATGTGAAGTCAGGTTAGCCAAGCGGCTGAGCACAACTGTAACCGACAAATGAAAAATGATGACACCAACGTGTGCTGACGTAGGTGTACGTTAATATGATTCTTCGTTTTCTGTGAAACCTTCATCTGTACTATCTTTAAGGCGCATTCTGCTGACATCTGACACTTGGCATTGAATGCTGATAGGTGAGTTGGTGCATCGATTGTGGGGCGCATCGACTGTAGGGCGCATCGACTATGGGACATATTACTATACCCGGTCTTGTTGAAGAGGCACATTATTTTTGGTCAACCTTGTAAAGCGTTGCCTCTGCATGGGGCACGGGGTTTGGAATGATTTTTTTTGACCTAGTTGCAATCGTGGTGGTAGATCTATTGTCATTAATGTGAGGTTCATCACATTAATTTTAGAGAGAATGCCACTTGGCGTATGGGTTTGACTGTGCTTTGGCCTATAAATACGTGTGTTCCAAGAGAGAAGAATTTGCTCATTCTCGTTTCACCCGACTTCATGTCAAGAACAGACTTAGCTTTCGATGGCCATGAGCCTCCCCCTTAGCGAGTAGGTCGACTATGGGTTGTAGATCTCCTTGTTCAAAGAAGCTACGATTTTTATAAAGAACCCCATCAGAGAACTGAGATGCGACGGGTTGGCTATTGTCAGAGCAGTTCATACTCGTGCACTTCACTGGCCGTATTCTTTTCCCAAACAACATCGAGTGCCAAGATGTTGATTACCGGGTTTAGGTTGATTGTCAACCCAATCTCTATTCAACCAGTACCTCGTTCACATGGCAGAAGAGAAGCGTCGGCTACCAGCGACTGATTCACATGGCCGAAGACAAGGTTAAGGTCGAAGCGATGAACTCAGCTGCTCATTCCATATGGCAGAGGACAAAGTTAAGTGATACGCATGTGCTGTTAGCAGCTGAGGCTCATCGTAGAAGTGTTGCGCCTGTCTTTATAGTTTAGAGTAGGCTCTTTGTAGTAGATTTTTCATGTAATAAATATCGATGAAAAGTCTATTTTGTGTAATAGACTTTCAAAAAATCTTCTTTGTATGTGCATGATGTCTTTGTTGTCTTTGGGATGTGCCAATTTTGTTTGTTATGTTTCGGCGCATGCTATTTACAGCACATAGGGATGCACCTACTTGAATTTAGTTTCTGGGGTGCATGAATTCTATGCTTTTACAAGACCCGCATCAAAGTTTTCACAACTTTAAACTAGTTTTGAAATACTTTGAACAAGAAACATGGGCAGTAGAATTTTTAAGCGCATGGCTTTTGGTCATCTTCTGGCACACGATCTTCTTGGCACATAGCATTCTTGGCGCATGGTCTATCTGACAGCCTGTCCGATTAATGATAATGCTTCAGTTTTTGATTTGACAGCTTGGCAGATTAATGATAATCTTTTCAGAGATTTGGCGCTGCCCCTTCACAAGAACATCGAAGCATCGACTGTGGGCGTTACCCTTATCGGGCCACGCACTTTCCTAAGCCTATAAATAGGCACTGGAGGGGAAATATTATTTTCTACTCTCTTCTTCAACTTCTGTTTCTTTAAAGTTTTCATCTCCCAAAACACTAATTCTTTCCTTATCGCGATGGCCCCAAAAGCACCCAAAGCCGCCGCTGCCAGTAAGGGCAAGGGCAAGAAGTCCGAGGTCAACGTCGACGAGCTCGAGATCGTCGATACGACTCATCCCAACGCCCGTAAGGAAGTTATAGGTAGGCGGCCGTCGTTGAGGGTTTCTTGAACACACAGTCACTCGTACACGGTTAGGCGCGTGGATGAGTAACCATCTGGAACATACGTCGACCAATTTCTTCGTTGAAGTGCATGAGCATAGCTAGAGAGCTATCCCCTGAAGATATACTGAAGCTTCACTTTGCCAACGCATATGGACTTTGGTCCTGAAGATGCGTCGATGTTTGACTTTGCCAATGTGCATGGACTTCGGTCCTGAAGATGCGTCGAGATTTATATTTGCCAATGCACATCGACTTTGGTCTTGAAGATGCACTGAGGCTCCGCTTTACGGACGTGCATAGCTTCAGATGTGCCAATGCCAGGCTTCGCTTGGTGTATAATTCATCATGCACATACTGCACATGCGCATGGTTTTTGTTCTTCTTTTTTAAAAAGATTACTTTTTGCTAACTCTTTGTTTTTGTCCCTTTATGCAGTGTTATGACTTTGTCTATACTGGACGAGATCTTATTTGACTACTTCCTCTACCGTAATCATGCAGGACCAGCCACTGAAAATGATGGCTCTGATCAAGTTACAACCCGCTGCCTTCTTTCAAATCATGATGGAGAGGGGCACAATCCCTGTTCCTGGAAGTGCCGATGCTTTCTATCTGAAGCCCCATTTTCTATTTTGGGATAAATTATCTTCCTACAAAACTAAGATCTTGAAGATAAAGGAGGAATGGTTCTTTGATGCGAAAGGTATTCTCATATACGTGCCGAAGACCGATCGCCAGCTACCGTTGTCTGCCTTTACTTGCCTAGCCTCTAAGAGGCGGATGAACAGGGAACTTACCCTAACCCAGGAAGGGACAGTTGCAAGATCTTTCAAGATTGACTCCAATTCTCACCAGAAGTGTATTTTTACCTTCATGCGGGGTGGGCTATCCTACTCCCTACGCATTTTATTCCCCGGGAGTCTGCTCAGTGATGTGCCTTCGGAAACCTTCACTTTTGGCACTTCGACATTTACGAACCTTATGCTGGAGGCCAAGGCTTCATACCCGAAGGGCGAGTTTCGGGTCGAGGGTTGGTGCTATTATGAACCAAAGTGGGATGATTTGACTTTATGGATCTTGACAAAATATAAAGACGAGCTCAGGAAGCTTGGTTTGTACTACGCCATATGGGCTACCCAAGATGGTGTGGAGATGAATGAACATATGTTTCTGGCTCTTCTTGAGCTATATAATCCTCATATCGGGACGTTTTACACACTTGAAGGAGAATTGGGCCTGGTGCTCCATGAAATACTTGAAGTCTTGAGGCTCCCCTGTGGTACTAAGCCATATGATGAGTATTCTCCGACCAATAAGGAGCTCTTTCATTTGGATAAGAAGGAGCCCAAGATGATGGCGGTGTATAAGGAACTAATGTTCTACTATCATGTGTGCCAGCGGAAGACAAGAGCTTCCCCCTACGTGACTTCTTGGAGAGATTATGTCTTTACCTAACATCACGATGATCCGAAGAAGCTTCGCACTACCACTCCTTTGGGTTCTTCCCATGAAGACATCGTTGCTCGGATGAAAGAATTGGGCGAGAAGAGTCCCTAAATAGATGCATAAAGGGCACCTGCTTCAAATGTTTATAGCTACTTCTCGTACAGTATGCACAAGATGTCTCCAAAGGTTGTGTTAGCCACCTATCTGATGATATGGCTTCGAGATTATGTGTTCCCTGGAAGGTCAGGGTCCGTGGAAAGAGTGACCAGGAATCTTATTTTGTCCATCATGAATCTGGACTTTGCTCATCACTTGGCTCTACTCCCTGCTATGGTTTGTAACCTTCAATGGGGTTTGCGTGAGTTTACGGAGAAGGTCCTTCAGGGGATGGGCGAAAATTTTGCTTAGGTGGAATTGCCCTACCACTATTTAATAGGATGGTTAATACTATACCAGCCCAATATGATGAGCTCTGGCCTGGAAGAGGGCCATATCGAGGGCGATGCCTTCATCCGCCTCTACCGCAGAAGGAAGTGGCTATATATCGGTGTTCTAGTATGCGAGAAGGTTTTGTCCCAACTGAATGGGTGGTACATTTTCAAGGTTGTCCCTATTTATTTCGAGTTTGAGGCTGATGAGGAGCTAGAGGACACAGGCATCGACGCTTCCAACCTACCGACGTGGGGGTTGCGTTGGTTGCAGTGCATCCGACCCTCGCACCTGGTTTATCGGAATAGAAATCACACATTCTTTGAGTCGTATTTACCAAGACGCTTTACCCATTAATTCGGCTATAGTCAGTTGAGCAACCCGAGCACCTACCTAGGATACATCGGGAGCCTACTGGATAGAGCCCGAGCTTGGCAATATTACAATGCTGGGTGTATGAGACTATGCTTCACGGTGCCACAATTGAACCCCAGACCTGTCACGCCCCAGAACCAGAATACTGGAGAGCGGGGGCAGACATAGCCAGCTACGTATATTGAAGTGCAACCCACCTCGCTATACGGTCACGTCTGTCTAGATATATGAGGGTTTATCTACAAACCAACAGTCTCTTAAGGTCATGAACAAGCCTAGTGTCTCAATCACAAGCAAGTAAGTAAAAGGTTACAAGAAGTATGATCATTAAATATACAATAGTAAGGCGTCCCAAATATTACATTTCCAGCTGATCATGAAGCTAGTCGTTACAAAATGTTAGGACTAGCAAGAGTTTAGCTATACATGATCAACCCTAGGATCTGTCAATCATGTTACAGCCCGTAGGCAGAAAGTAAGTAAAGTGCAATCGAGCTAAACAGGTGCTCGTCGGCTAAACGCCTCAAAAGAATATTTTTACAATAAAGTGGAAGATCAAAAATAAACCCACTCGTTGCCAGGGTTCCGTCTAGTGGCCACCATCTGGCTGGAAGGTCGGTAGATCCTCTGGAGCTGCTCCGAAATCTGGCCACACAAAACCAGCTGGGTCAGACCCCAGAAAGAGTAAGTGCCACAAAGGAAGCTTTACTTAGGAACTAAAACCAGCAATCAGCACAAGAGTACAAATAAAAGTAAGAACTGGAAATAAGAAAATACATCAGGATGATATACGACGAGATGACCATGGAACTATTCAGATAACCAGGTTACAACCCGTAAACCAAACAAGGACCGGGGTTGTAACCTTTCGTCTGAACAGAACTTGGATTTCTCACCATTTATCAGTAAAATAAATACCAGCATTCTGGTCATGCAGTAATCTGGAACAGAATCAGGACAAGATTAGACTGGTTAGACTCCATCCAATCATTTCACGGCCAAGCAAGAACTACGGCTTGATACTTTAACTAACTAGGGTTGTCACAAGCCTAATTACTAACAAGATGCAGTGAGAATCTTCCACAACCACAAGCCCTGTAGTCCATCCAGGTTACCCGGGTTAAAAGATTAGGGTTGAATTTCGGTGGGTACATCGTCCGGGAAACGCAAGTACCCTTAGGTAGCTTGAAGGGTGCAACACATGACAGTGTGCTGAAAATGTGCCCTACTCGACGGCAGGCTACAGATCCCAAGACGTGCCCAGGTAACGGAATTGCCTGTAGCTGGAAGATCTCTTTATGACTAGTGTATTAATCTAGTTATTAGCCTTAGTCCATTTCAATGGGTACTCCTGACCGTGGTACTCAGGAGTCCCCTCCTAGACATGATGCAAGACAGGACTGGATTATTTGTACAAGCACAATCGCCCACGGTGTCCAGGATTAATTATACCGGTCATGTCATGTCAGGTAGCCGTCGCAACAGCTGTTCAAGATAATCATGTCAGGTGTACTTGTCAGGAGTGTGCCACGACGGGCCACTATCAGGTCATGTCAGGTTTACTTGTCAAGAGTGCACCACTACGGGTCACTATCGTGTCATGCTCAGGTATCATTAAACATATTAAATAAATCCATGATTTTCAAGTTCATGATAAAAGACGTAAGGATATAAAATGGACGTAAAATATCTAATAAAATATCAATATACAGAGCTATAGGAGAGCCATGCGGCTAAGGCACATGCGGCCAGGATGGATCTCATGCGGCCGGGGAAAGATTCATGCGGGTCGGGGGAACTAAGGACCCATGCGGCCAAGACAAGGGGGCACATGCGGCTGGAAGGGAGCAAGGGCGCATGCGGCCAAGGGGACAAGGGCGCATGTGGCTGAGGATGTACATGGCCCCATGCGGCTGAGATCAATCGAATCCATACAGCACAGGGTTCAAAACCCATGCGGCTGGAATCAATTGGATCCATGCGGCCCGATTAATTGAGTCCATGCGGCTCAGGTCAATCGAGTCCATGCGGCTCAGTCAATCGAGTCCATGCGGCGCAGGTAGGAGCGGAGCTTATACGGAAACGGGGTCACGTGCCTATGCGGCTGCGACTCAAGTGGGGGGGCTCATGCGGCTAAGATAATTTATGCGGCTCAGAAGAGTACAAGGGCGCATATGCGGCCAAGTGGGGAAAAGTCCATGCGGCTCAGGGAATACTTGCCGCATGAAATGTTCATGCGGTCAAGTCAAGTACTGTTCTTCTTCTCCAATTTCTGAGAAGAAGAACACCATGAGAGCCAAGTCCTCAAGCTCCATAACTCCATCATCCGGAACCCAAATCCGAACTTCCATAGGTCAAAATAGGGTAGAACGAGATTCTCTACAACATGGAACCATCAAAACACAGAAATAACAAGATTAAGTAGATCAAAACCCAAGAAATTTGAAAATAAAGTAAATATGGATCTACAAGAATCTAGCCATGGAAAGTGAAAATGCCAAGTTCTAAAGTTAGTCAAAATGCTGTAAGGAAGAGAATGAAGTAATAAAATTGGAGTTCCTCCATGAAGCAAGTTGTACTTGCCTAGACCTCTCTCTCCTCTCTCTGGTAGGTAAGAAAGTAATGGTGGAGAAGATGATAAATGAAGAGAGAGATAGGAGAAGGGTTAATAAATGGTAGTGGTGGTGGTAGGTAGGGGGTTCAACCTTGGTTCATGATGAACCAAGAGCAATCCTAAACCGAACCAAGCCAACCCAAACCAAGAATAAACCAAGCCTAGGGAGGAAATTAAGCAAGGAAATCATGCAATACAAGAATAAATACGTACACGTATTCCAGAAATACGTAATACGAACCACAGGCATTACAACTCTACCCACCTTAAAAGAATTCCGTCCTCGAAATTTAATCAAGAGACTAGGGGAGCAATAACAAGCTACATTAATCACATGCAAGCTATAACTAGGCAGACAATCACTCATTCAAGCAAGGAATCGAAGGCATGAGACATAAGAAAGACATTATACTCACGAGTCAAACAAGTCGGGATATCGCGATCGGATATCATCCTCACGCTCCCACGTTGACTCCCCCAAAGAGTGATGACCCCAAGCAACTCGGACTAACTTGATAGTCTTGTTCTTGAGGATCTTCTCTCTCCGGTCCAATATAGATACGGGCCTCTCCTCATACGAAAGGTTGGTACCAACAACCAATTCTGAATGATCCAGGACATGGCTCGGGTCTGGGATATACCGTCGTAATTGGGATATATGGAATACGTCATCTACCTCGCTTAGCGACGGCGGAAGAGCGAGACGATAGGATACATCTCCTACTCGCTCCAGAATATCGAACGGTCCTATATACCTAGGACTAAGCTTTCCCCGTACGCCGAAACGAATGACGCCACGATTAGGCGAAATCCTCAGGAATACATGATCGTCGACCGAAAACTCGAGAGGACGCCGATGAGAATCGGCCCAATGGCGGTGGCGATCTTGGGCAACTCGAAGGTGATCTCTGACCCTCCTGACCACTTCAACTGTCTAGGCAATCATTTCTAGACCGAGCATCTGTCTCTCTCCAACATCATTCCAGGCTAGCGGGGATCTGTACTTCCTACCATACAGTGCCTCGAACGGTGCCATCTGGATACTGGCCTGGAAACTGTTGTTGTACGAGAATTCTACCAGGTGCAAGTGATCTTCCCATGAACCACCGAAGTCAAGTGTACAGGACCGCAATATGTCTTCAAGAGTCTGGATCATGCGTTCCGACTGGCCATCTGTCTGCGGGTGATATGCTGAACTGAACTGGAGACAAGTCCCCAAACTCTCTTGCAAGCTACGCCAAAAGTGCGACGTGAATCTTGAATCTTGGTCCGAGGTGATACTGACTGGCACACCGTGCAACCTGACAATCTACCTGAGGTACATCTCCGCTAGCTGAGCCATCGACTGACCTACTCTGAATGGGAGAAAGTGAGCCACCTTCGTGAGTCTGTCAACTATAACCCAAATAGCATCTCGACCAGCTGGGGACCTAGGCAATCCGGTCACAAAATCCATGGTCACATGCTCCCACTTCCATTCTGGAATCGACAAGGGCTGAAGAAGTCCAGCCGGTCTCTGATGTTCAGCCTTGACTTGTTGGCAAACCAAACACCGAGAGACAAACCGAGCTATCTTCCGCTTCATGCCATTCTACCAGAAGTGCTGACGGATATCTCGGTACATCTTCGTACTGCCAGAATGGATGGAATACTGAGAACTGTGCGCCTCTGACATGATCTCCTGCCTGATATCTCCACTGGGTACACAAAGACGCTTCCCATGTCGAAGTGTACCGTCCTTATGAATGCATAACTCTGGTCTTCGTCCTGTCTCACTCTCTGCTCTGAGTCGCTGAAGCTTGGAATCTGCTGACTGCACCATCCGGATTCTCTCGACTATAGTAGACTGAACTTGCATACTGGCCATCAATGCTACACTGGAAGGGAGAACAACTTTTATACCCATCTTCTGAAGATCTGCTAACAGTTCTGGCTGCGCTGTTAGGAAATAAACTCGGGCTCTCCTGCTCAAAGCATCTGCAACAACGTTGGCCTTCCCAGGATGATACTGCAAGTTGACATCATAATCCACAAGTAGTTCTAGCCATCTCCTCTGACGCATGTTAAGATCTTTCTGGGTGAAAACATACTTCAGGCTCTTTTGATCGGTAAAAATCTCTACCCTATCTCCATACAAATAGTGCCTCCATAACTTAAGTGCAAACACTACTGCTGCCAGCTCCAAGTCATGGGTTGGGTAATTCCTCTCATGATCACGAAGTTGTCATGATGCATAAGCTATCACCTTCCCATGTTGCATCAGAACACATCCTAGGCCTCTGCCTGAAGTATCACAATACACTGAAAATCCTCCGGTTCCATCTGGAAGCGTGAGAATAGGAGCTGTTATCAGGCCTCACTTCAACTGCTCAAAAGAACTCTGACACTCTGCCGTCCAAGCAAACTGTGCATCCTTGCGGGTCAACTGCGTCAATGGCACTGAAATTCGAGCAAAATCCAAAACAAACCGCCGGTAGTAACCGGCCAATCCAAGAAAACTACGAACCTCTACAACTGTGCTGGGCACTGGCCATGACTTAATAGCCACAATCTTCTGGGTATCCACTTCTACTCCTCCTCTGGTGATGATATGACCCAAGTACGAAATGCGATCGAGCCAGAACTCGTATTTACTAAACTTGGCATATAACTGGTGCTCTCTGAGGATCTGAAGAACTATACGGAGATGCTGCTCATGCTCCGCCTCACTCTTGCTGTAGACCAGGATGTCATCCAAGAACACAATCACAAACTGATCCAAGTAAGGCATGAAGATGCGATTCATGAGGTCTATGAATAATGCCGGCGCATTGGTCGCTCCAAAAGGCATAACAAGGAACTCCCAATGCCCATAACTCGATCTAAAAGCTGTTTTCGGGATATCCTGCTCTCTGACTCTGATCTGATGATAACCTGAGCGCAAATTAATCTTCGAGAATACTGAAGCCCCCTTGAGTTGATCAAACAAGTCATCTATCCTCGGAAGAGGGTATCTGTTCTTGATTGTCACTGAGTTCAAGGTACGATAATCAACACATAACCTGGACGTACCATCCTTCTTTTTTACAAGAAACATCAGGGCTCCCCAAGGCGATCCACTAGCACGAATGAATCCCTTGGTTTTAAGTTCTTCAATCATCTTGTACAATATCTCCAACTCTGACGGCGCCATCATGTAGACTCTCTCTGACACTGGGGTTGTCCCGGGAATCAAGTCTATGGTGAACTCGAACTCCCGCTCTGGAGGCATACCTGGTAGCTCTTCTGGGAAAACATCTGGGAACTCATCCACTATCCTGGGCAACTGCACTGCTGCTACTGCCATCCGCAATATCGGAGGAGAAGGCTCAACTTCGCCTCGGGAAAAGGAAAACTCTGGCTCGCTTGGAATGCTAAAAATAACCCTGCCAATATGGCAGTCTATTCTAGCATACTGGTTCCTCAACCAATCCATCCCTAAGACCACATCATAATCGGCAATCGGGAATTCTATCAATCTAACGGGGAACTCTCTACCGCTAACTACGATCCGACACGAGAAAAACACTCTATCTACTCCCACAAGTCCGTTACCAGTAAGTATATTGAGCCTTACTGATAATGACTCGGGCTCTAATCCTACCCGTGTCGCGAATCGTGCAGACATAAAAGAATGCGATGCATCAGAATCAAATAGAGCTGAAGCTGGAAATGTGTTGACGAGAATAGTACCTGCCACTACCTCTCCTGGTGCCAATCCTTCCTCTGCGGTCATCATCATAGCCTGACTGTGCCCTCGGGGTGCTGGTCCCCTCTGCTGAAATCCTCGCTGCCTGCTCTGACTCTGGGCTTGGACTTGTGCATACTGCTGGGGGTTCTGTTGCTGGAATACTTGGGTCTGAGGCGGCAAGGGTCTCGGCAATGGGTACTGTTGCTGCTGCTGGACCGGTGCTGGTCCTCTCACCGAAGAGCTAGAAAGGTTGGACGATGATGAACCACCCCTATTCGGGCAGGATCCAACCCTATGGTCTAGTGCTCCACAGGCCAGACACAATCCCTGTGCCCTGTGACATTCTGCCACTATATGGCCTGGCTTCCCACAATGAGAACAACCCACTGCGGAAGATTGCTTCTGCTTCTGCTGCTGCTGCTGAGGGTACGTCGGGGTTGAATGCTGGACCGACATTACAGAGGCCGCCCGCCTTGGAGCTCCAATAGTCAAGGCCCTAGCTGCCGGGGCTGGGACTGAAGACTGATTCATCTGGCCGTAAGATCTCTTCCGACTTCCGGCCCTATCCACAATCCTCTGGAAGGTATACTCATGCCTCCGGGCTGCTCTCAAGACTGCATCAAAAGTCTGATGCTCAAACTGTTCAACTGCCAACAAAATCTCCAGGTGAAGTCCCTGCTGGAATCACTGGGCTCTATCATACTCGGTTGCCACCAAGGTGGGAGCAAACCGACTGAGTCTGGAAAGCTCGGCCGTATATCCGTCGACCGTCCTACCTCCTTGCTTCAGATTTGTGAACCTCGTCTGTAGATCATATCGGGCTACAGCATCAAAATACTTAGTCTGGAATCTCTCCCTGAATACTGCCCAAGCAATGGGTGCTACTAACCCAACGGCCTGCGCCGTCCACCAGCTGCGGACAAGATCTAGCAACTGCAGGCGCACCACGACCACCTTCTCGTTCTCTGGAGTCCTGGCTGCCTCGAGAATCACTTCTGTATCCTAAAGCCAAGCATCTGCTGCGATAGCATCTTCACTACCGTCAAAGAACGGAGGGTTCAAGCGCTTGAAGCTGTTGGCCGCGCTGTTCCCTGGATGACCGCCTCTGGTCAAAGCATCTGCCACTGCTTGTTGCAAGGCATCTCCACGACGATCTTGAGAAGCTATCAAGGTCCTGACGAGTCCTACTAATGTGCCATCATCAGGTTCGGCAGGCTGAACTGGCTGAACTGGGGGCTCTTCTCCAATAGGCTCGACTCTGGAGGCTACTCCGGAGTGCTGGACTTGATCTCCGGGTTGCTGCTGGTCCGCGGGAGGTGCTCCGTCTTGCTGGTCGGTAGGACCACGAACAATGCCGCTGAAGAAGACGACATAGGGAACAATAAGGAAGGACCAGGACAGATCAACGATACAAGCACATGATCAGGACAAGAATCCAGGGATTCAGAAGATACGAGCAGAGATCAAGGACGAATACTGATTGAGACATCTATTCGGTAAACCCTCATATATCTTGATTTACAAGACCTGCATGGGCCACCACTTAAACCATGTCACGCCCCTGAACCAGAATACTGGAGAGCGGGAGCAGACATAGCCAGCTACGTATATTGAAGTACAACCCACCTCGCTATACGATCACGGCTGTCTAGATACATGAGGGTTTATCTACAAACCAACAGTCTCTTAAGGTCATGAACAAGCCTAGTGTCTCAATCACAAGCAAGTAAGTAAAAGGTTACAAGAAGTATGATCATTAAATATACAATAGTAAGGCGTCCCAAATATTACATATTCAGCTGATCATGAAGCTAGTCGTTACAAAATGTTAGGACTAGAAAGAGTTTAGTCATACATGATCAACCCTAGGATCTGTCAATCATGTTACAGCCCGTAGGCAGAAAGTAAGTAAAGTGCAATCGAGCTAAACAGGTGCTCGCCGGCTAAACGCCTCAAAAGAATATTTTTACAATAAAGTGGGAGATCAAAAATAAACCCACTCGTTGCCAGGGTTCCGTCTAGTGGCCACCATCTGGCTGGAAGGTCGGTAGATCCTCTGGCACTGCTCCGAAATCTGGCCACACAAAACCAGCTGGATCAGACCCCAGAAAGAGCAAGTGCCACAAAGGAAGCTTCACTTAGGAACTAAAACCAGCAATCAGCACAATAGTACAAATAAAAGTAAGAACTGGAAATAAGAAAATACATCAGGATGATATACGACGAGATGACCATGGAACTATTCAGATAACCAGGTTACAACCCGTAAACCAAACAAGGACCGGGGTTGTAACCTTTCGTCTGAACAGAACTTGGAATTCTCACCATTTATCAGTAAAATAAATACCAGCATTCTGGTCATGCAGTAATTTGGAACAGAATCAGGACAAGACTAGACTGGTTAGACTCCATCCAATCATTTCACGGCCAAGCAAGAACTACGGCTTGATACTTTAACAAACTAGGGTTGTCACAAGCCTAATTACTAACAAGATGCAGTGAGAATCTTCCACAGCCACAAGGCCTGCAGTCCATCCAGGTTACCCGGGTTAAAAGATTAGGGTTGAATTCAGGTGGGTACATCGTCCGGGAAACGCATGTACCCTTAGGTAGCTTGAAGGGTGCAACACATGACAGTGTGCTGGAAATGTGTCCTACTCGACGGCAGGCTACAGATCCCAAGGCGTGCCCAGGTAACGGGATTGTCTGTAGCTGGGAGATCTCTTTATGACTAGTGTATTAATCTAGTTATTAGCCTTAGTCCATTTCAATGGGTACTCCGGACCGTGGTACTCAGGAGTCCCCTCCTAGACATGATGCAAGACAGGACTGGATTATTTGTACAAGCACAATCGCCCACGGTGTCCAGTATTAATTATACCGGTCATGTCATGTCAGGTAGCCGTCGCAACAGCTGTTCAAGATAATCATGTCAGGTGTACTTGTCAGGAGTGCGCCACGACGGGCCACTATCAGGTCATGTCAGGTTTACTTGTCAAGAGTGCACCACTACGGGTCACTATCGTGTCATGCTCAGGTATCATTAAACATATTAAATAAATCCATGATTTTCAAGTTCATGACAAAAGACGTAAGGATATAAAATGGACGTAAAATATCTAATAAAATATCAATATACAGAGCTATAGGAGAGCCATGCGGCTAAGGCACATACGGCCAGGATGGATCTCATGCGATCGGGGAAAGATTCATGCGGGTCGGGGGAACTAAGGACCCATGCGGCCAAGACAAGGGGGCGCATGCGGCTGGAAGGGAGCAAGGGCGCATGCGGCCAAGGGGACGAGGGCGCATGTGGCTGAGGATGTACATGGCCCCATGCGGCTGAGATCAATCGAATCCATACAGCACAGGGTTCAAAACCCATGCGGCTGGAATCAATTGGATCCATACGGCCCGATTAATTGAGTCCATGCGGCTCAGGTCAATCGAGTCCATGCGGCTCAGTCAATCGAGTCCATGCGGCGCAGGTAGGAGCGGAGCTTATACGGAAACGGGGTCACGTGCCTATGCGGCTGCGACTCAAGTGGGGGGGCTCATGCGGCTAAGATAATTTATGCGGCTCAGAAGAGTACGAGGGCACATATGCGGCCAAGTGGAGAAAAGTCCATGCGGCTCAGGGAATACTTGCCGTATGAAATGTTCATGCGGTCAAGTCAAGTACTGTTCTTCTTCTCCAATTTCTGAGAAGAAGAACACCATGAGAGCCAAGTCCTCAAGCTCCATAACTCCATCATCCGGAACCCAAATCCGAACTTCCATAGGTCAAAATAGGGTAGAACGAGATTCTCTACAACATGGAACCATCAAAACACAGAAATAACAAGATTAAGTAGATCAAAACCCAAGAAATTTGAAAATAAAGTAAATATGGATCTACAAGAATCTAGCCATGGAAAGTGAAAATGCCAAGTTCTAAAGTTAGTCAAAATGCTGTAAGGAAGAGAATGAAGCAATAAAATTGGAGTTCCTCCATGAAGCAAGTTGTACTTGCCTAGACCTCTCTCTCCTCTCTCTGGTAGGTAAGAAAGTAATGGTGGAGAAGATGATAAATGAAGAGAGAGATAGGAGAAGGGTTAATAAATGGTAGTGGTGGTGGTAGGTAGGGGGTTCAACCTTGGTTCATGATGAACCAAGAGCAATCCTAAACCGAACCAAGCCAACCCAAACCAAGAATAAACCAAGCCTAGGGAGGAAATTAAGCAAGGAAATCATGCAATACAAGAATAAATACGTACACGTATTCCAGAAATACGTAATACGAACCACAGGCATTACAACTCTACCCACCTTAAAAGAATTCCGTCCTCGGAATTTAATCAAGAGACTAGGGGAGCAATGACAAGCTACATTAATCACATGCAAGCTATAACTAGGCAGACAATCACTCATTCAAGCAAGGAATCGAAGGCATGAGACATAAGAAAGACATTATACTCACGAGTCAAACAAGTCGGGATATCGCGATCGGATATCATCCTCACGCTCCCACGTTGACTCCCCCAAAGAGTGATGACCCCAAGCAACTCGGACTAACTTGATAGTCTTGTTCTTGAGGATCTTCTCTCTCCGGTCCAATATAGATACGGGCCTCTCCTCATACGAAAGGTTGGTACCAACAACCAATTCTGAATGATCCAGGACATGGCTCGGGTCTGGGATATACCGTCGTAATTGGGATACATGGAACACGTCATGTACCTCGCTTAGCGACGGCGGAAGAGCGAGACGATAGGATACATCTCCTACTCGCTCCAGAATATCGAACGGTCCTATATACCTAGGACTAAGCTTTCCCCGTACGCCGAAACGAATGACGCCACGGTTAGGCGAAATCCTCAGGAATACATGATCGCCGACCAAAAACTCGAGAGGACGCCGATGAGAATCGGCCCAATGGCGGTGGCGATCTTGGGCAACTCGAAGGTGATCTCTGACCCTCCTGACCACTTCAACTGTCTAGGCAATCATTTCTAGACCGAGCATCTGTCTCTCTCCAACATCATCCCAGGCTAGCGGGGATCTGTACTTCCTACCATACAGTGCCTCGAACGGTGCCATCTGGATACTGGCCTGGAAACTGTTGTTGTACGAGAATTCTACCAGGTACAAGTGATCTTCCCATGAACCACCGAAGTCAAGTGTACAGGACCGCAATATGTCTTCAAGAGTCTGGATCGTGCGTTCCGACTGGCCATCTGTCTGCGGGTGATATGCTGAACTGAACTGGAGACAAGTCCCCAAACTCTCTTGCAAGCTACGCCAAAAGTGCGACGTGAATCTTGAATCTCGGTCCGAGGTGATACTGACTGGCACACCGTGCAACCTGACAATCTACCTGAGGTACATCTCCGCTAGCTGAGCCATCGACTGACCAACTCTGAATGGGAGAAAGTGAGCCACCTTCGTGAGTCTGTCAACTATAACCCAAATAGCATCTCGACCAGCTGGGGTCCTAGGCAATCCGGTCACAAAATCCATGGTCACATGCTTCCACTTCCATTCTGGAATCGACAAGGGCTGAAGAAGTCCAGCCGGTCTCTGATGTTCAGCCTTGACTTGTTGGCAAACCAAATACCGAGAGACAAACCGAGCTATCTTCCGCTTCATGCCATTCTACCAGAAGTGCTGACGGATATCTCGGTACATCTTCGTACTGCCAGAATGGATGGAATACTGAGAACTGTGCGCCTCTGACATGATCTCCTGCCTGATATCTCCACTGGGTACACAAAGACGCTTCCCATGTCGAAGTGTACCGTCCTTATGAATGCATAACTCTGGTCTTCGTCCTGTCTCACTCTCTGCTCTGAGTCGCTGAAGCTTGGAATCTGCTGACTGCACCATCCGGATTCTCTCGACTATAGTAGACTGAACTTGCATACTGGCCATCAATGCTACACTGGAAGGGAGAACAACTTTTATACCCATCTTCTGAAGATCTGCTAACAGTTCTGGCTGCGCTGTTAGGAAATAAACTCGGGCTCTCCTGCTCAAAGCATCTGCAACAACGTTGGCCTTCCCAGGATGATACTGCAAGTTGACATCATAATCCACAAGTAGTTCTAGCCATCTCCTCTGACGCATGTTAAGATCTTTCTGGGTGAAAACATACTTCAGGCTCTTTTGATCGGTAAAAATCTCTACCCTATCTCCATACAAATAGTGCCTCCATAACTTAAGTGCAAACACTACTGCTGCCAGCTCCAAGTCATGGGTTGGGTAATTCCTCTCATGATCACGAAGTTGTCATGATGCATAAGCTATCACCTTCCCATGTTGCATCAGAACACATCCTAGGCCTCTGCCTGAAGCATCACAACACACTGAAAATCCTCCGGTTCCATCTGGAAGCGTGAGAATAGGAGCTGTTATCAGGCCTCGCTTCAACTGCTCAAAAGAACTCTGACACTCTGCCGTCCAAGCAAACTGTGCATCCTTGCGGGTCAACTGCGTCAATGGCACTGAAATTCGAGCAAAATCTAAAACAAACCGCCGGTAGTAACCGGCCAATCCAAGAAAACTACGAACCTCTACAACTGTGCTGGGCACTGGCCATGACTTAATAGCCACAATCTTCTGGGTATCCACTTCTACTCCTCCTCTGGTGATGATATGACCCAAGTACGAAATGCGATCGAGCCAGAACTCGTATTTACTAAACTTGGCATATAACTGGTGCTCTCTGAGGATCTGAAGAACTATACGAAGATGCTGCTCATGCTCCGCCTCACTCTTGCTGTAGACCAGGATGTCATCCAAGAACACAATCACAAACTGATCCAAGTAAGGCATGAAGATGCGATTCATGAGGTCTATGAATAATGCCGGCGCATTGGTCGCTCCAAAAGGCATAACAAGGAACTCCCAATGCCCATAACTCGATCTAAAAGCTGTTTTCGGGATATCCTGCTCTCTGACTCTGATCTGATGATAACCTGAGCGCAAATTAATCTTCGAGAATACTGAAGCCCCCTTGAGTTGATCAAACAAGTCATCTATCCTCGGAAGAGGGTATCTGTTCTTGATTGTCACTGAGTTCAAGGTACGATAATCAACACATAACCTGGACGTACCATCCTTCTTTTTTACAAGAAACATCAGGGCTCCCCAAGGCGATCCACTAGCACGAATGAATCCCTTGGTTTTAAGTTCTTCAATCATCTTGTACAATATCTCCAACTCTGACGGCGCCATCATGTAGACTCTCTCTGACACTGGGGTTGTCCCGGGAATCAAGTCTATGGTGAACTCGAACTCCCGCTCTGGAGGCATACCTGGTAGCTCTTCTGGGAAAACATCTGGGAACTCATCCACTATCCTGGGCAACTGCACTGCTGCTACTGCCATCCGCAATATCGGAGGAGAAGGCTCAACTTCGCCTCGGGAAAAGGAAAACTCTGGCTCGCTTGGAATGCTAAAAATAACCCTGCCAATATGGCAGTCTATTCTAGCATACTGGTTCCTCAACCAATCCATCCCTAAGACCACATCATAATCGGCAATCGGGAATTCTATCAATCTAGCGGGGAACTCTCTACCGCTAACTACGATCCACACGAGGAAAACACTCTATCTACTCCCACAAGTCCGTTACCAGTAAGTATATTGAGCCTTACTGATAATGACTCGGGCTCTAATCCTACCCGTGTCGCGAATCGTGCAGACATAAAAGAATGCGATGCATCAGAATCAAATAGAGCTGAAGCTGGAAATGTGTTGACGAGAATAGTACTTGCCACTACCTCTCCTGGTGCCAATCCTTCCTCTGCGGTCATCATCATAGCCTGACTGTGCCCTCGGGGTGCTGGTCCCCTCTGCTGAAATCCTCGCTGCCTGCTCTGACTCTGGGCTTGGACTTGTGCATACTGCTGGGGGTTCTGTTGCTGGAATACTTGGGTCTGAGGCGGCAAGGGTCTCGGCAATGGGTACTGTTGCTGCTGCTGGACCGGTGCTGGTCCTCTCACCGAAGAGCTAGAAAGGTTGGACGATGATGAACCACCCCTATTCGGGCAGGATCCAACCCTATGGTCTGGTGCTCCACAGGCCAGACACAATCCCTGTGCCTTGCGACATTCTGCCACTATATGGCCTGGCTTCCCACAATGAGAACAACCAACTGCGGAAGATTGCTTCTGCTTCTGCTGCTGCTGCTGAGGGTACGTCGGGGTTGAATGCTGGACCGACGTTACAGAGCCGCCCGCCTTGGAGCTCCAATAGTCAAGGCC
Organism: Iris pallida; assembly: GCA_029216955.1. NCBI lineage: Eukaryota > Viridiplantae > Streptophyta > Magnoliopsida > Asparagales > Iridaceae > Iris > Iris pallida. The sequence goes on from JANAVB010014799.1 coordinate 2,893,429, forward strand.
CTGGCTGCCGGGGCTGGGGCTGAAGACTGATTCATCTGGCCGTAAGATCTCTTCCGACCTCCGGCCCTATCCACAATCCTCTGGGATGTATACTCATGCCTCCGGGCTGCTCTCAAGACTGCATCAAAAGTCTGATGCTCAAACTATTCAACTGCCAACAAAATCTCCAGGTGAAGTCCCTGCTGGAATCGCTGGGCTCTATCATACTCGGTTGCCACCAAGGTGGGAGCAAACCGACTGAGTCTGGAAAGCTCGGCCGTATATCCGTCGACCGTCCTACCTCCTTGCTTCAGATTTGTGAACCTCGTCTGTAGATCATATCGGGCTACAGCATCGAAATACTTAGTCTGAAATCTCTCCCTGAATACTGCCCAAGCAATGGGTGCTACTAACCCAACGGCCTGCGCCGTCCACCAGCTGCGGGCAAGATCTAGCAACTGCAGGCGCACCACGACCACCTTCTCGTTCCCTGGAGTCCTGGCTGCCTCGAGAATCACTTCTGTATCCTAAAGCCAAGCATCTGCTGCGATAGCATCTTCACTACCGTCAAAGAACGGAGGGTTCAAGCGCTTGAAGCTGTTGGCCGCGCTGTTCCCTGGATGACCGCCTCCGGTCAAAGCATCTGCCACTGCTTGTTGCAAGGCATCTCCACGACGATCTTGAGAAGCTATCAAGGTCCTGACGAGTCCTACTAATGTGCCATCATCAGGTTCGGCAGGCTGAACTGGCTGAACTGGGGGCTCTTCTCCAATAGGCTCGACTCTGGAGGCTACTCCGGAGTGCTGGACTTGATCTCCGGGTTGCTGCTGGTCCGCGGGAGGTGCTCCGTCTTGCTGGTCAGTAGGACCACGAACAATGCCGCTGAAGAAGACGACATAGGGAACAATAAGGAAGGACCAGGACAGATCAACGATACAAGCACATGATCAGGACAAGAATCCAGGGATTCAGAAGATACGAGCAGAGATCAAGGACGAATACTGATTGAGACATCTATTCGGTAAACCCTCACATATCTTGATTTACAAGACCTGCATGGGCCACCACTTAAACCATGTCACGCCCCTGAACCAGAATACTGGAGAGCGGGAGCAGACATAGCCAGCTACGTATATTGAAGTACAACCCACCTCGCTATACGATCACGGCTGTCTAGATACATGAGGGTTTATCTACAAACCAACAGTCTCTTAAGGTCATGAACAAGCCTAGTGTCTCAATCACAAGCAAGTAAGTAAAAGGTTACAAGAAGTATGATCATTAAATATACAATAGTAAGGCGTCCCAAATATTACAGATTCAGCTGATCATGAAGCTAGTCGTTACAAAATGTTAGGACTAGAAAGAGTTTAGTCATACATGATCAACCCTAGGATCTGTCAATCATGTTACAGCCCGTAGGCAGAAAGTAAGTAAAGTGCAATCGAGCTAAACAGGTGCTCGCCGGCTAAACGCCTCAAAAGAATATTTTTACAATAAAGTGGGAGATCAAAAATAAACCCACTCGTTGCCAGAGTTCCGTCTAGTGGCCACCATCTGGCTGGAAGGTCGGTAGATCCTCTGGCGCTGCTCCGAAATCTGGCCACACAAAACCAGCTGGATCAGACCCCAGAAAGAGCAAGTACCACAAAGGAAGCTTCACTTAGGAACTAAAACCAGCAATCAGCACAATAGTACAAATAAAAGTAAGAACTGGAAATAAGAAAATACATCAGGATGATATACGACGAGATGACCATGGAACTATTCAGATAACCAGGTTACAACCCGTAAACCAAACAAGGACCGGGGTTGTAACCTTTCGTCTGAACAGAACTTGGAATTCTCACCATTTATCAGTAAAATAAATACCAGCATTCTGGTCATGCAGTAATCTGGAACAGAATCAGGACAAGACTAGACTGGTTAGACTCCATCCAATCATTTCACGGCCAAGCAAGAACTACGGCTTGATACTTTAACAAACTAGGGTTGTCACAAGCCTAATTACTAACAAGATGCAGTGAGAATCTTCCACAGCCACAAGCCCTGCAGTCCATCCAGGTTACCCGGATTAAAAGATTAGGGTTGAATTCAGGTGGGTACATCGTCCGGGAAACGCATGTACCCTTAGGTAGCTTGAAGGGTGCAACACATGACTGTGTGCTGGAAATGTGCCCTACTCGACGGCAGGCTACAGATCCCAAGGCGTGCCCAGGTAACGGGATTGCCTGTAGCTGGGAGATCTCTTTATGACTAGTGTATTAATCTAGTTATTAGCCTTAGTCCATTTCAATGGGTACTCCGGACCGTGGTACTCAGGAGTCCCCTCCTAGACATGATGCAAGACAGGACTGGATTATTTGTACAAGCACAATCGCCCACGGTGTCCAGGATTAATTATACCGGTCATGTCATGTCAGGTAGCCGTCGCAACAGCTGTTCAAGATAATCATGTCAGGTGTACTTGTCAGGAGTGCGCCACGACGGGCCACTATCAGGTCATGTCAGGTTTACTTGTCAAGAGTGCACCACTACGGGTCACTATCGTGTCATGCTCAGGTATCATTAAACATATTAAATAAATCCATGATTTTCAAGTTCATGACAAAAGACGTAAGGATATAAAATGGACGTAAAATATCTAATAAAATATCAATATACAGAGCTATAGGAGAGCCATACGGCTAAGGCACATGCGGCCAGGATGGATCTCATGCGGTCGGGGAAAGATTCATGCGGGTCGGGGGAACTAAGGACCCATGCGGCCAAGACAAGGGGGCGCATGCGGCTGAAAGGGAGCAAGGGCGTATGCGGCCAAGGGGACGAGGGCGCATGCGACTGAGGATGTACATGGCCCCATGCGGCTGAGATCAATCGAATCCATACAACACAGGGTTCAAAACCCATGCGGCTGGAATCAATTGGATCCATGCGGCCCGATTAATTGAGTCCATGCGGCTCAGGTCAATCGAGTCCATACGGCTCAGTCAATCGAGTCCATGCGGCGCAGGTAGGAGCGGAGCTTATGCGGAAACGGGGTCACGTGCCTATGCGGCTGCGACTCAAGTGGGGGGGCTCATGCGGCTAAGATAATTTATGCGGCTCAGAAGAGTACAAGGGCGCATATGCGGCCAAGTGGGGAAAAGTCCATGCGGCTCAGGGAATACTTGCCGCATGAAATGTTCATGCGGTCAAGTCAAGTACTGTTCTTCTTCTCCAATTTCTGAGAAGAAGAACACCATGAGAGCCAAGTCCTCAAGCTCCATAACTCCATCATCCGGAACCCAAATCCGAACTTCCATAGGTCAAAATGGGGTAGAACGAGATTCTCTACAACATGGAACCATCAAAACACAAAAATAACAAGATTAAGTAGATCAAAACCCAAAAAATTTGAAAATAAAGTAAATATGGATCTACAAGAATCTGGCCATGGAAAGTGAAAATGCCAAGTTCTAAAGTTAGTCAAAATGCTGTAAGGAAGAGAATGAAGCAATAAAATTGGAGTTCCTCCATGAAGCAAGTTGTACTTGCCTAGACCTCTCTCTCCTCTCTCTGGTAGGTAAGAAAGTAATGGTGGAGAAGATGATAAATGAAGAGAAAGAAAGGAGAAGGGTTAATAAATGGTAGTGGTGGTGGTAGGTAGGGGGTTCACCCCTTGGTTCATGATGAACCAAGAGCAATCCCAAACCGAACCAAGCCAACCCAAACCAAGAATAAACCAAGCCCAGGGAGGAAATTAAGTAAGGAAATCATGCAATACAAGAATAAATACGTACACGTATTCCAGAAATACGTAATACGAACCACAGGCATTACAACTCTACCCACCTTAAAAGAATTCCGTCCTCGAAATTTAATCAAGAGACTAGGGGAGCAATGACAAGCTACATTAATCACATGCAAGCTATAACTAGGCAGACAATCACTCATTCAAGCAAGGAATCGAAGGCATGAGGCATAAGAAAGATATTATACCTCACGAGTGAAACAAGTCGGAATATCGCGATCGGATATCATCCTCACGCTCCCACGTTGACTCCTCCAAAGAGTGATGACCCCAAGCAACTCGAACTAACTTGATAGTCTTGTTCTTGAGGATCTTCTCTCTCCGGTCCAATATAGACACGGGCCTCTCCTCATACGAAAGATTGGTACCAACAACCAATTCTGAATGATCCAAGACATGGCTCGGGTCTGGGATATACCGTCGTAATTGGGATACATGGAACATGTCATGCACCTCGCTTAGCGACGGCGAAAGAGCGAGACGATAGGATACATCTCCTACTCGCTCCAGAATATCGAACGGTCCTATATACCTAGGACTAAGCTTTCCCCGTACGCCGAAACGAATAACGCCACGGTTAGGCGAAATCCTCAGAAATACATGATCGCCGACCGAAAACTCGAGAGGACGCCGATAAGAATCGGCCCAATGGCGCTGGCGATCTTAGGCAACTCGAAGGTGATCTCTGACCCTTCTGACCACTTCAACTGTCTAGGCAATCATTTCTAGACCGAGCATCTGTCTCTCTCCAACATCATCCCAGGCTAGCGGGGATCTGCACTTCCTACCATACAGTGCCTCGAACGGTGCCATCTGGATACTGGCCTGGAAACTGTTGTTGTACGAGAATTCTACCAGGTGCAAGTGATCTTCCCATGAACCACCGAAGTCAAGTGTACAGGACCGCAATATATCTTCAAGAGTCTGGATCGTGCGTTCCGACTGGCCATCTGTCTGCGGGTGATATGCTGAACTGAACTGGAGACAAGTCCCCAAACTCTCTTGCAAGCTACGCCAAAAGTACGACGTGAATCTTGAATCTCGGTCCGAGGTGATACTGACTGGCACACCGTGTAACCTGACAATCTGCCTGAGGTACATCTCTGCTAGCTGAGCCGTCGACTGACCAACTCTGAATGGGAGAAAGTGAGCCACCTTCGTGAGTCTGTCAACTATAACCCAAATAGCATCTCGACCAGCTGGGGACCTAGGCAATCCGGCCACAAAATCTATGGTCACATGCTCCCACTTCTATTCTGGAATCGGCAAGGGCTGAAGAAGTCCAGCCGGTCTCTGATGTTCAGCCTTGACTTGTTAGCAAACCAAACACCGAGAGACAAACCGAGCTATCTTCCGCTTCATGCCATTCTACCAGAAGTGCTGACGGATATCTCGGTACATCTTCGTACTGCCAGGATGGATGGAATACTGAGAACTGTGCGCCTCTCACATTATCTCCTGCCAGATATCTCCACTGGGTACACAAAGACGCTTTCCATGTCGGAGTATACCATCCTTATGAATGCATAACTCTGGTCTTCGTCCTGTCTCACTCTCTGCTCTGAGTCGCTGAAGCTTGGAATCTGCTGACTGCACCATCCGGATCCTCTCGACTATAGTAGACTGAACTTGCATACTGGCCATCAATGCTACACTGGAAGGGAGAACAACTTCTATACCCATCTTCTGAAGATCTGCTAACAGTTCTGGCTGCACTGTTAGGAAATAAACTCCGGCTCTCCTGCTCAAAGCATCTGTAACAACGTTGGCCTTCCCAGGATGATACTGCAAGTTGACATCATAATCCACAAGTAGTTCTAGCCATCTCCTCTGACGCATGTTAAGATCTTTCTGGGTGAAAACATACTTCAGGCTCTTTTGATTGGTAAAAATCTCCACCCTATCTCCATACAAATAGTGCCTCCATAACTTAAGTACAAACACTACTGCTGCCAGCTCCAAGTCATAGGTTGGGTAATTCCTCTCATGATCACGAAGTTGTCATGATGCATAAGCTATCACCTTCCTATATTGCATCAGAACACATCCTAGGCCTCTGCCTGAAGCATCACAATACACTGAAAATCCTCCGGTTCCATCTGGAAGCGTGAGAATAGGAGCTGTTATCAGGCCTCGCTTCAACTGCTCAAAAGAACTCTGACACTCTGTCGTCCAAGCAAACTGTACATCCTTGCGGGTCAACTGCGTCAATGGCGCTGAAATTCGAGCAAAATCCGAAACAAACCGCCGGTAGTAACCGGCCAATCCAAGAAAACTACGAACCTCTGCAACTGTGCTGGGCACTGGCCATGACTCAATAGCCACAATCTTCTGGGTATCCACTTCTACTCCTCCTCTAGTGATGATATGACCCAAGTACAAAATACGATCGAGCCAGAACTCGTATTTACTGAACTTGGCATATAACTGGTTCTCTCTGAGGATCTGAAGAACTATACGGAGATGCTGCTCATGCTCCGCCTCACTCTTGCTGTAGACCAGGATGTCATCCAAGAACACAATCACAAACTGATCCAAGTAAGGCATAAAGATGCGATTCATGAGGTCCATGAATACTGCCGGCGCATTAGTCGCTCCAAAAGGCATAACAAGGAACTCCCAATGCCCATATCTCGATCTAAAAGCTGTCTTCGGGATATCCTGCTCTCTGACTCTGATCTGATGATAACCTGAGCGCAAATCAATCTTCGAGAATACTGAAGCCCCCTTGAGTTGATCAAACAAGTCATCTATCCTCGGAAGAGGGTATCTGTTCTTGATTGTCACTGAGTTCAAGGTACGATAATCAACACATAACCTGGACGTACCATCCTTCTTTTCTACAAGAAGCATCGGGGCTCCCCAAGGCGATCCACTAGCACGAATGAATCCCTTGGTTTTGAGTTCTTCAATCATCTTGTACAATATCTCCAACTCTGACGGTGCCATCCTGTAGACTCTCTCTGACACTGGGGTTGTCCCGGGAATCAAGTCTATGGTGAACTCGAACTCTCGCTCTGGAGGCATACCTGGTAGCTCTTCTGGGAAAACATCTGGGAACTCATCCACTATCCTGGGCAACTGCACTGCTGCTACTGCCATCCGCAATATCGGAGGAGAAGGCTCAACTTCACCTCGGGAAAAGGAAAACTCTGGCTCGCCTGGAATGCTAAAAACAACCCTGCCAATATGGCAGTCTATTCTAGCATACTGGTTCCTCAACCAATCCATCCCTAAGACCACATCATAATCGGCAATCGGGAATTCTATCAATCTAGCGGGGAATTCTCTACCGCTAACTACGATCTGACACGAGGAAAACACTCTATCAACTCCCACAAGTCCGTTACCAGTAAGTATATTGAGCCTTACTGATAATGACTCGGGCTCCAATCCTACCCGTGTCGCGAATCGTGCAGACATAAAAGAATGCGATGCATCAGAATCAAATAAAGCTGAAGCTGGAAATGTGTTGACGAGAATAGTACCTGCCACTACCTCTCCTGGTGCCAATCCTTCCTCTGCGGTCATCATCATAGCCTGACTGTACCCTCGGGGTGCTGGTCCCCTCTGCTGAAATCCTCGCTGCCTGCTCTGACTCTGGGCTTGGACTTGTGCATACTGCTGGGGGTTCTGCTGCTGGAATACTTGGGTCTGAGGCGGCAAGGGTCTCGGCAATGGGTACTGTTGCTGCTGCTGGACCGGTGCTGGTCCTCTCAGCGACTAATGTGCCATCATCAGGTTCGGCAGGCTGAACTAGCTGAACTGGGGGCTCTTCTCCAATAGGTTCGACTCTGGAGGCTACTCCGGAGTGCTGGACTTGATCTCCGGGTTGCTGCTGGTCCGCGGGAGGTGCTCCATCTTGCTGGTCGGTAGGACCATGAACAATGCCGCTGAAGAAGACAACATAGGGAACAATAAGGAAGGACCAGGACAGATCAACGATACAAGCACATGATCAGGACAAGAATTCAGGGATTCAGAAGATACGAGCAGAGATCAAGGACGAATACTGATTGAGACATCTATTCGGTAAATCCTCACATATCTTGATTTACAAGACCTGTATGGGCCACCACTTAAACCATGTCACGCCCCAGAACCAGAATACTGGAGAGCGGGAGCAGACATAGCCAGCTACGTATATTGAAGTGCAACCCACCTCGCTATACGATCACGGCTGTCTAGATACATGAGGGTTTATCTACAAACCAACAGTCTCTTAAGGTCATGAACAAGCCTAGTGTCTCAATCACAAGCAAGTAAGTAAAAGGTTACAAGAAGTATGATCATTAAATATACAATAGTAAGGCGTCCCAAACATTACATATTCAGCTGATCATGAAGCTAGTCGTTCCAAAATGTTAGGACTAGCAAGTGTTTAGTCATACATGATCAACCCTAGGATCTGTCAATCATGTTACAGCCCGTAGGCAGAAAGTAAGTAAAGTGCAATCGAGCTAAACAGGTGCTCGCCGGCTAAACGCCTCAAAAGAATATTTTTACAATAAAGTGGGAGATCAAAAATAAACCCACTCGTTGCCAGGTTCCGTCTAGTGGCCACCATCTGGCTGGAAGGTCGGTAGATCCTCTGGCGCTGCTCCAAAATCTGGCCACACAAAACCAGCTGGATCAGACCCCAGAAAGAGCAAGTGCCACAAAGGAAGCTTCACTTAGGAACTAAAACCAGCAATCAGCACAAGAGTACAAATAAAAGTAAGAACTGGAAATAAGAAAATACATCAGGATGATATACGACGAGATGACCATAGAACTATTCAGATAACCAGGTTACAACCCGTAAACCAAACAAGGACCGGGGTTGTAACCTTTCGTCTGAACAGAACTTGGAATTCTCACCATTTATCAGAAAAATAAATACCAGCATTCTGGTTATTCAGTAATCTGGAACAGAATCAGGACAAGACTAGACTGGTTAGACTCCATCCAATCATTTCACGGCCAAGCAAGAACTACGGCTTGATACTTTAACAAACTAGGGTTGTCACAAGCCTAATTACTAACAAGATGCAGTGAGAATCTTCCACAGCCACAAGCCCTGCAGTCCATCCAGGTTACCCGGGTTAAAAGATTAGGGTTGAATTCAGGTGGGTACATCGTCCGGGAAACGCATGTACCCTTAGGTAGCTTGAAGGGTGCAACACATGACAGTGTGCTGGAAATGTGCCCTACTCGACGGCAGGCTACAGATCCTAAGGCGTGCCCAGGTAACGGGATTGCCTGTAGCTGGGAGATCTCTTTATGACTAGTGTATTAATCTAGTTATTAGCCTTAGTCCATTTCAATGGGTACTCCTGACCGTGGTACTCAGGAGTCCCCTCCTAGACATGATGCAAGACACGACTGGATTATTTGTACAAGCACAATCGCCCACGGTGTCCAGGATTAATTATACCGGTCATGTCATGTCAGGTAGCCGTCGCAACAGCTGTTCAAGATAATCATGTCAGGTGTACTTGTTAGGAGTGCGCCACGACGGGCCACTATCAGGTCATGTCAGGTTTACTTGTCAAGAGTGCACCACTACGGGTCACTATCGTGTCATGCTCAGGTATCATTAAACATATTAAATAAATCCATGATTTTCAAGTTCATGACAAAAGGCGTAAGGATATAAAATGGACGTAAAATATCTAATAAAATATCAATATACAGAGCTATAGGAGAGCCATGCGGCTAAGGCACATGCGGCCAGGATGGATCTCATGCGGCCGGGGAAAGATTCATGCGGGTCGGGGAAACTTAGGACCCATGTGGCCAAGACAAGGGGGCGCATGCGGCTGGAAGGGAGCAAGGGCGCATGCGGCCAAGGGGACGAGGGCGCATATGGCTGAGGATGTACATGGCCCCATGCGGCTGAGATCAATCGAATCCATACAGCACAGGGTTCAAAACCCATGCGGCTGGAATCAATTGGATCCATGCGGCCCGATTAATTGAGTCCATGCGGCTCAGGTCAATCGAGTCCATGCGGCTCAATCAATCGAGTCCATGCGGCTTAGTCAATCGAGTCCATACGACGCAGGTAGGAGCGGAGTTTATGCGGAAACGGGGTCACGTGCCTATGCGGCTGCGACTCAAGTGGGGGGGCTCATGCGGCTAAGATAATTTTTGCGGCTCAGAAGAGTACAAGGGCGCATATGCGGCCAAGTGGGGAAAAGTCCATGCGGCTCAGGGAACACTTGCCGCATGAAATGTTCATGTGGTCAAGTTAAGTACTGTTCTTTTTCTCCAATTTCTGAGAAGAAGAACACCAAGAGAGCCAAGTCCTCAAGCTCCATAACTCCATCATCCGGAACCCAAATCCAAACTTTCATAGGTCAAAATGGGGTAGAACGAGATTCTCTACAACATGGAACCATCAAAACACAGAAATAACAAGATTAAGTAGATCAAAACCCAAGAAATCTGAAAATAAAGTAAATATAGATCTACAAGAATCTAGCCATGGAAAGTGAAAATGCCAAGTTCTAAAGTTAGTCAAAATGCTGTAAGGAAGAGAATGAAGCAATAAAATTGGAGTTCCTCCATGAAGCAAGTTGTACTTGCCTAGACCTCTCTCTCCTCTCTCTGGTAGGTAAGAAAGTAATGGTGGAGAAGATGATAAATAAAGAGAGAGAAAGGAGAAGGGTTAATAAATGGTAGTGGTGATGGTAGGTAGGGGGTTCACCCCTTGGTTCATGATGAACCAAGTGCAATCCCAAACCGAACCAAGCCAACCCAAACCAAGAATAAACCAAGCCCAGGAAGGAAATTAAGCAAGAAAATCATGCAATACAAGAATAAATACGTACACGTATTCCAGAAATACGTAATACGAACCACAGGCATTATAAGACCCCATATTTTGTACTATGCGGTAAAGTTCAACTGTTCGGTGAACACTCTATCTCATGGTTATAATCGAGAAAAGAGTTTCATTATCGGGACAAAGCTTGAGGCATCATCAGACACAATCCTAAAGACCCGAACGTATCTCCCGCTGGGTGCTCAAGTAGCAGAAGGGGCATTAAAAACCCCTATGGAAGAGGCAGAGTCGCAGGAGGAGCCTGCAGACACCCGTTTGAAGAGGTGAGCTTCAGCGGGAGCGAGTTCCTCAGCTCCAAAGTGGCCAAGTAAACTCTTGGCGTCCAAAACCGCAGGAGTGGTGATAGCTCCTCCTGTGCCCATAGAAAAGACTAGGCATTCGCCCTTGAAGGTAAATGGATTAATACCCAACAAGGGATAAGGTTTTCATTTCTCACTTATCGTGCTTTCTTTGTGTGCAGGCTGCGAAGAATAAATCTAGGTCTTCGAAACGAGACTTAGACGAATATTTTGAGAAGGAAGTCGTCATCTCTTCCGAAGAGCATATCCCTCCGGTTCTGGATCCTCAAGGCGGAGGGGCCCGAGACGCTGATACCCCGATCGATACTCCCTCTTCTTTTGACTTTACGGAGGATGACTTTGGTGACCTGCTAAAGGCATTGAATACCGACCAGCCCTTGGCGAGCGTATTAGGTACTTCTTCTTTTTGTTCATATATAAATGTATATTTTGGTGGTGGTTATAATCATGTCTTGTTCGCAAATACGCATCAGGAGGGATCTTTACGGAGTCCGGATGAACCTGTGGGTGATTCTACATGGCGGCTAAAGAAACCGCTAGCCAACCTCTCGAGAGGGAAGGGCTGAAAGCTCCCCTTGAGGCCGAGACGGAAGAGATTCGAGAGTCCCCCCTCCGACTGGTGCCTCGAATGCTACTGCCATGATTGTTGAAGAGGAACTGACGACCGGGGGGTGGCAACCAGCCCAAAACAGATGATGGAGCGACCTTTGTTGGATTGTCCCAGGAAAGTGAAATGGAGGAGTCGGCTCCGATGCCGAGTCCTACCCCTGCCCCAGCAACAGTGGACCCTGTTATTGGCGAGTCCTCTAAGATGGGTCTCGACCAGGGTGAGACTCCCGTTGTGGGAGACCCAGCTCCCATTTACATCCCCTGGGGAACCGTAACTAGAGTGGCCCCATCAGAGACGCTGTCCCCTGCGGATGTTACAGTGCTACCTGAGCTAAGCAGTGGACTAGTGAGTATCAGAGGTTTACTCAGTAGCTGAGGGTATATCAGTAAATAATTTGAAAAGAGTGGCAGTTATCCACATCTGCTCTAAATTGCTATTGTATTGTCAGCACATTCTGATTGGTCTACTCAGAGCGCCTACTCAGCACATTATGTTACCATAGCACGTGGAGTGAGCCACAGGAAAAGGCAATTAACTACCTATAAATATAGTAGAATGAGAGAGGAAGGACAGATGATATGTAATAATTTTTAATTCTTACTTTTCCAAATAAACTCTGTAGAACCTTCTTTCTATTTTCTAATTCAATTTAGATTTGTTCTTCGTCATTCTCCCTAATACTCCCTAATTCTTGTATCAGATTTATCACGTCAAATGTAATCAGGTCTCCTCTAGGCACATGACTTCCGGGACGAGGATACAACAACTTGGTATTAAAGCCTCTTGATCCCTTGATCGAGAGTAGCAGGGAAGGAAGTATGAGCCATGGCGAGTCTGGAAGAGAGTCATAAGAAGGAAGGCGGCTCCCGATTAACGAAGACCTATTTGTCTCTCGAAGGCACGGTGGGAGCTTTGGCAGGTACTGTCCTAGATATCAATGGAAATTTGAGAAATTACTAGAAAAAAATGTCCAGATCTAGGCGAGAGTCTGAGATCTAATTCAAAAATTTGAATCAAAACACATCTCTGCCACCCTCCCCTATAGCTTATACCAATGGCAGTCACCATAGGGTTTTAACCCTGCACTGAAGGCTTTCCCAGTATTTTCCACAGAACAAACACCTAGTGGGCATGGAAAATATTCCCCTTCTCCATTATTGGCTACCCCTGCACATTTAAATTTCCAATATGTGCCAAATATCTTTAAACAGAATTGGGGAAAGCCAACATTAAGGTTGAAATTACCTAAATTTGATGGAAAGGGGGATGTAGACGAATGGCTCATGAGAATCAATCACTACTTCAACTACTGCAATACCCCAGAACTGGATACAATTAAAATTTGTTTACTTTAGCTCAAAGGAACAATAACATATTGGTTGGATTGGCTATTGAAGATCAGGAATGGGATGTTAACATGGAAATACTTTTGTAAAACCATTCGTATGGAGTTTGGGCCCTCTCAATTCACTGATCACATGATTGAGTTGAAGTTGCTCAAGCAAGACAGTAGCGTACAAGAGTATGATTCACAATTTCAGAAAGTCTCTAAGAAGGTGCAAGGATTACCTGAAAGTTGTTTAGTAAGCCAGTATGTAGGGGGGTTGAAGGAAGAGATCAGGTATGAAGTCCAAATTGCTAATCCCAGTACTCTTCCAGCAGCTATGCAAGTATCCAAGTTATATGAAGCCAAACTCATGGCAGTCAAAAGAAGCTACAAAGGCAGTATGTATAATAACAAAATTGTTAATGCACCAGCCTACAGTCATGGAGCAGCAACTGGAAACACTGAGCAAGGAGGAAGTCCACTCCCCATCTTATAGGAACTGCTACTCCATCTGTGGAATCCCCCAAAACCACTATATCACCTTCAGAGATACTAAGAAGAAGAAAAATTTGGGGTTATGTTTCCTCTGTGATGAGAAGTGGTTCAAAGGGCACAAATGCAAGGAGAAGAAGTTGTTCATGCTGGTAGCAGATGAAGAGGGCATAGAGGATACTGAAATAAAAAATATAGCAGACACTACTGAAGTTTGTGTAGAAGTCCACCAAAGTCTTTTTGAAATCTCTCTACAAGCTTATTAGGTAACTCTCTTCCATATACTATGAAGCTAAGAGGAACTGTTAGAAACAAACCAGTTCTAATATTGGTGGACTCTGGATCCACACATAGTTTCATAGATTCTATTTTCTGTGAGAGGTTGGGGCTAACACCACATGACAACAAGCTATTTGAGGTCATAGTAGCCAATGAGAAGAAATTAAGCAGCAAGAGGATGTACACAAGGGTCAGCATTGAGTGCCAAGGCTATAAACTCAAGGAAGATTTGCTACTCTTACCCCTACCAGGTTGCCATATAGTACTTGGAGCCAATTGTCTCAGTAACCTAGGCAATATAACATGGAATTTTTAGGAACTGACCATGGAATTTATAGAACAGGGAGTTATCAAACTGCTCAAGGGAGTCAAGCCTCAACTTCATCACCTCCAGGAACCTGACAGTAGAGAGATGAGGCAGAGATCTCAAATTTACATCATTCAGCTTTGTGCAATAGAGGAAGGCAACCCATGAAGACAAGTTCAGTCAAAAGACCCTGGAATATCTATACTACTAAAGAAGTATGCACACTTGTTTGAGGAACCAACAGGCTTACCTCCAATAAGACTTTTTGATCACAAAATCCCACTACTCCAAGGTTTAATGCTAGTATGTAACAGGCCTTACAGGAAATCTTATATACATAAAAATGAGATTGAGAAACAAAAACAAGAGATGTTGAATACTGTTATAATAAGACCCAGTAACAGTTCCTATTCTTCCCCAGTAATCCTAAAAAAAGCTGATAGATCTTGGAGATTGTGCATTGACTGTAGGGGTTAAACTTGAATACTATGAAGGACAATTTCCAATTCGCTTCATTGAAGAATTATTTGATGAACTCCATGGAAGCCAGTATTTCTCCATGTTGGATTTAAGGGAAGGGTACCATCAGGTGAGGATGGCAGAGGAGGACATTCATAAAATAGCATTTAGAACTCATAAAGGCCACTATGAGTTCCTTGTTATGCCTTTTGGCTTAACTAATGCCCCCTCCACCTTTCAAGCTCTAATGAATAAAGTCTTTAAGGGCTACTTAAAAAGATTTGTGTTAATTTTTTGATGACATCCTAATCTACAGTGCCACCTTACAAGAACACTGTAAGCACTTAGAAGCAATATTCATCAAACTAGAAGCAAATCAGCTGAAACTGAAAAAAAACAAATGTCTCTTTGCACATAAATAGGTAGGGTATTTGGGGGCATATCGTCTCTAGCAATGGAGTTAAAGTTGATCAAGACAAGGTCAGGTCAGTCTTAGAGTGGCCTATTCCTAAAACTCTTAAGGAATTAAGGGGCTTCTTGGGGCTCACAAGATACTACCTAAGGTTCATTCAAGGCTATGGTTCTATAGCTAGCCCCCTCACCGACTTACTGAAAAATAACTCTTTCTTTTGGGGTATAAAAGCCCAGACTGCCTTTGAAAACTTACAGGCAATACTTACCTAACCTCCAGTATTAGCAATGCCAGACTTCACTGAAAAATTCACTCTGGAGTGTGATTCTTCTGGGTTGGGAATATGAGCTATTTTGATACAGAAGGGAAGACCCATTGTTTACCTCAGTCAGAGTCTCAAAAGTAGAAATACAACTCTCTCCACATATGAAAAAGAGATGCTAGTAATTCTATTGGTTGTAAAGAAATGGAGTCAATACTTATGGGGCATGAGCTTTTTAATCAAGACTGATCATAAGTCTTTGAAGCATTTGTTAGAGCAAAAATTTCACACAAAAGCCCAATATAAATGGGTTTCCAAACCGCATGGGTATCAGTACAGAGTGGAGTACAAAAGGGGAAGGAAAATGAGTTGCTGATAGCTTGTCTAGAAGGGGAGGCTTCATTAGCTGCTGTGACTGTAATAACTGCAAGATGGATACAAAGCTTCAAATAACATATGGAAGGCTATGATTATTACAAGGAACAACTAAGCAAATGGAAACAAGGAAAACCTGCCCCTAACAAGTATACAGTCAGAAATGGGCTGATCTATTACAAAAACAGACTCCTACTTGACCCTAACTCTGAATTTGTCCAAGAAATATTAAAAGAGCACCATGATAAACTGCAAGGTGGATGCTCTGGTATTGTGAAGACCTTACACAAACTAAGAAGAGTCTCTTATTGAAAGGGTATGAAGAAATCTGTCCATTCCTATGTTCAATCTTGTGAAATCTGCCAAAAGAACAAAGGGAAAAATGTATCAGGACTTTTGCAACCCCTGCCCATTCCAGATGGGGTCCAGGAGGACATATCCTTAGACTTCATTGAGGTTCTACCACTTAGTAATCACAAAACAACCATAATGGTTGTTGTTGACAGGGTTTCTAAATATATACATCTATTTGCACTCAGCCACCCTTATACAGTAGCAGATGTAGCTCAAGTTTTCCTGGAGGGAGTCTTCAAATTTCATGGCATGCCTAGGTTTATGGTTTCAGACAGAGACCCTATCTTCACTAGTCAGTTCTTGAAGGAATTCCTCAAGTTACAAGGGACCCAATTGAAGTACAGTACTGCCTATCATCCCCAATTTGATAGCCAAACAGAGGTAACAATTCAATACGTAGAAGGATATTTGAGATGTTTTTGTGGCCATAAACCCAAGGAGTGGAGTAAATTTCTAGTTTGGGTAGAATTTTGGTTCAATACCAACTGGCATTCTGCCACTAGAGTCACACCATTTAAAGTAGTTTATGGAAGAACACCCCCACACATACTCACTTATGTTCTAGACTCTGCACAGGATAGAGAGGTGGCTGCAACAGTTATGGCTAGGGATAATGCATTACAGATATTGAAAGATAATCTTCAGTTAGCACAAGATATGATAAAAAAGATGGTGGACTCCCACAGAACTGAGAGGGACTTTAAACCTGGGGGTTGGGTGTATCTAAAGTTACAACCCTACAGACAGTCTTCAGTAGCTCAGAGGAAGCCTAAAAAACTATCTCCTAAGTATTATGGTCCCTACCAAATAGTTGCTAAGATAGAAGCAGTGGCGTACAAGTTGTTACTGCCAGAAGGATCACTAATACATCCTACTTTTCACGCATCATAGCTCAAAAAGCACATAAGCAGGCAGGTTTCAATTCAAACTGGGCAGTCGAGTCAGAATGAAAAAACTGGTTCTTGAGCCTAATTAGGCTTTACACAGGTGACTATTTCAAAGAAGGAATAAAGCAGCTGTGGACTTACTCGTTCAATGGAAGGATAGTTCTGAAGAAGAAGCCTAATGGGTCCCTTAAGAAGAGTTCACCAAAAATTATCCTTTGACCTTGAGACAAGGTCCAAATGAAGGGGGGCAGTTGTTACCGTGCTACTTAAGCTAAGTAGTGGACTAGTGAGTATCAGAGGTTTATTCAGTAGCAGTGGGTATTTCAGTAAATAATCTAGAAATAGTGGTAGTTATCTATGTCAGCTCCAAATTGCTATTGCATTGTCAGCATATTCTGATTGGTCCACTCAGCACACCTACAAAGCACATTCTGTTACCATCGTAGGTGAGTGAGCCACAGGAAAAGGCAATTAACTACCTATAAATACAGTAGAATGAGAGAGGAAGGACATATGGTATGTAACGATTTCTAATTCTTACATTTCTAAATAAACTCTGTAGAAACTTCTTCCTATTTTCTAATTCAATCTAGATCTGTTCTTCTTCAGTCTCCCTAATTCTTCTCTAAGTCTCTTCAGTTCATTATTGTATCAGATTTACCATGTCAAATGTTATCAAGTCTTCTCTAGGCACAGGACTTCCAGGACGAGGACTCAACAACGGAACTCAGTTCTGATACTGTTGGAGATTAGCCTGAGCCGATAGATACTCTGATCTCGGGGGTACCTAGGTCACCTGGAGGTTCGACTAAAGAGGTGGCAGTTGCTCCATCGAGTGTTGGCTTTCAGAAGGCCATATCGCTATCGATTTCTGCTACCTCTGACTTTGCTGCCCGTCTAGCTTCTATAGGACTCTGGACAATGGTGTCCCCAATGATGCCTCAAACATCGGTCGAAGCAGATGTCTATGTGAAGTTTATTATTAAGGTTTTCTACAAAATTTTGAAGATGTGCGTATCTACTGTGCTGGAGCGAGGTCAGACTTTTGCAGTGGCTAAGTCATCTATTCACCATATGATCCCACCCGGCTATGAGGCTATGGCCGAAGCTTTGGAGTTATTGGTTGGTGATCTGGCCCACCGTTTAACCGAGCTCCAGACCCTCCAGAAGAATGATCTCGCCTCTCTGGTAGAGGAGGAACTGAGTAGGCTAATGGCTGAAGTTGCTGAAGCCAAGTCGGCTTATTCATCCAACCGAGCCGTCTAGGAATATGATATGGTTGAAGCCAGGGCCAAGGAGCATGAACTTACAGTTGCTGAGGAGACTCAGGTCAGTATGTGTAAGAGATCTTGGGTCAGCGCGTGGTGAAGATTGATGATAAAATCCGTCTGCTCTAGGAGCAACAGACTCATCTCATGGCCGAGTCTCAACAGGCGACAGCCAAGCAGGCCACCCTTTGCCATGAGAAAGAGAAGTATACTTGGTACGTGGCTAGCCTGACCGAGAAGAAGGCGGAGCTGGATGCCAAGTACACCGAATGCACTGTCTTTGAGGATGAGGCGGTGGTACGTAGTGAAGCTGAGCGTCGGGCTTTAGCGAGCGTTCAGTCCCAGGCTGAATCTTTAAAGTGCCGTATCGACGAACTGTGTGGCGATTCATAACTTTTCCTTTTTGTTCTTTTTACTTTTTATTTTTTGTTCCTTTCAGAAAAATTCTTTTTGTGAATGTAGTTTCCCTTTTTTTTCGTGAAAAAGAAATAAAGACTTTTATTTGCTATTTCTTTGTGGAAATTTTATCGACTTAACATCTTTAACGTACCTTTGTTTTAGGCACAGATGGTAAGTTGAGATGATGGTGGAAATTTGACTGGTAGGCATGCTTACTCAGAGGTAATGTGGACATAGTAAACACAAGATTTGTAGTAGAGCTCTCTTACTCAGAGGTTATACGAACATGGTAAGACCAAACTATATGGGGATACAGGGAACAAATCAGAGGTGATATGGACTCGGATGTTCTATTTTTGGGGTATAGCGACACAAAGTTTGCCAGTTAAGAACGTTTACTTAGAGGTAATATGGACGTGGTAAACTTTCATTTAGGGTCATGTTACTTAGAGGTTATAAGAACATGGTAGGATAGAACTCTGTATGTTCTAGGTTACAGGAAAATAACGAAGGAAAGTCTTAGAGCAACTGGGCTCCAGAGACATATGATGATCGAAGGGCATATTTACGATCTGGTTAGGGATTGTAGGATTAAGATATTTGAGGGCAAAATAAGCCCGATTGACTATTTTGTCAATATTTGCTGGGGATACAGAATGCTAAAATATATGTTGATAGGTTTCAAACATAGTATTTCTTGAGGAACTTGCCATTAATCGGCATCATGAACAAATCTCCGTTGGATTTTGTGAGTCGGTAGGCACCGTTAGAGTACACTGTCTCTATGACAAAGGGACCCTCCCACTTAGGTTTGAATTTCCCAGCTGATTTGTGAGTCATCACCATTAGCCTTCTAACTAACATGACAAGGTCACCCACTTGGAATGTTCTTTCTTTAACCTTTTTGTTAAAGGCTCTAGAAATGCGAGCCTGATAGAGCTCAATACGCTATTGAGCCAGAAGATATTTTTTATCAAGCGCCTTTAGCTCCTGTAATCGGTGATGTTGATTGTCCTCATCCGTTAGCTGATTTGTGATTGACACTCATAGCAAGGGGATCTAAATTTCGAGTGGAAGGACTGCTTTGCTTCCGTATGCTAGAGAAAACGGTGTGTTATACGTTGGATTCCAGACTGTTGTACAGTAAGCCCAAAGGCACTCGTCTAACTTCTTGTTCCAGTCGTATTTGTTAGACGACATGACTTTCTTGAGGAGTTTGACGATTGTCGTGTTGAAGGTTTCAGCCGATTCGTTCGCTGTCGGGTTGTAGGCAGTTGATGCCACATTTTGAATGCGATTTTTATCGCAGAATCTGCTGAACACGTGGTTTATAAATTGTGGACCGTTCTCGTGGATGATCCTACGGTGTAATACCCCATCCTGCTCAGTTCAACTGGAGGAATCAAAATACAATAGCATTTTGACTTAGCCATGCAATGGCTTGCTCGAAGTCTTGTACGGTCAAGGCGACTCCTCGTTCAGGTGGGCAGCTTCGGTGAACTTGCCTTTGCTTGGCCTTCACACTAATAAAATGCTATTTTTATGTACTGAGTAGGCTGGATATTAAAAGAGATGAACCACATAGCTAAGGGAATAATCCTGTGGTCTTGAATCGGTGATATAGAACTTGAAATGGTTAAGTTGTTACTTAGAAATTATTCTTCGATGGCTTTCAAAGTTGGCACTGGGTCTTTTGACCAAACATGAATTGGGTTAAGTTGAGTTATGCCACAGGCTATCGACTCGATGTCATAGCAGGCACATTCCACGATTTTACTGCTTGTCATAGCAAAAATGTCCCACGGTCTCATAGTTAGTCCCAAAGAAGATATCACGGGTTAAGGCGCTCAAAGAACTCGATTGTTCAAGTTGAGCACATGTACGATCCCACGATTCTACGACTTTATATAGCCATGTGTTTCTACGGTTTCAAGGCTCATCATATAGAATATGACTCGGGTGGCACTGTCGCATAGAACACAATTGGGTTAAGACACGAACCACGGTTGGTTCAATGAGAAGTATGCCACGATCTTGGCACATATGGAACACGTTTTGTTCAAGTTAAGTAGGAAGGCTATGCAGTAGCCATTCCCTGGGTTTCAAAGAATGGAAAGTTCACGCGACCGTTTGTCGCCAAGGCGGTCCCTCGTTTGGGAGTCTCCAATGATGCACGTTTTTTATAATATGGTTCTGATGCACGTTTTGCAAAGTATGGTTCCGATGCACGTTTTGCTAAGTATGGTTCGAGTCATACCAAATTAGACCATGTATTTACGTGAGTCTAGATGTTCTCGTAGGTGCGTGGTCATGGACAACTTGTGCATAATGATTTCTTCCTCGATCGATATTATGCCAGGGCGTCGGGGTCAGTTTGTCCTAGGGGAAGACGTTATAGCAGTACTGGATTATATTGTATTAGGATAGTCATGGGCTTTCATTGGGGCACGCTACCTGCATTGAAGGACCCACTATCTATGTCGAGCTATGTTTACGATGGCATGTCATGCCAGTTACCTTTCATATAGATAAGTGGTGTGCTGAGCGGCAATCCACATATACAATGTCGGTTGAATCACAAGGGGTATAACCACGACACGAGTGAGTTAAAAAATATGTGCACATTCTACACCACAGGTTTTATGAAGCCTAAGATTTGGCCATACATAAAGACACATACTTCGGCATGAGATGTGGTATCGTATTTGAGTCGTCAACACAAGTTCCACAGGTTTAGGATAGTCATTTCGAGTTTAAGTCAAGAAGGATCGTAAGACAAAGTTTGGTTAAGTTACATCGAGTTGTGAGGTATGACCTCGATGTTGAAGTACGAATAAAGTTTTATGGTACGACCATACTGTTGTGTATAAGAGTATGAGCCAAAAAGGCAAGCACGAGTCGGTACATCGATGTTGTTGGCATGAGAATGGTCTAGAGGCACAAGGATAAGTAATTTATCGGTGCGAGGCATGGTGATGGTTTAAAGACACAAAAATAGGCTAGGTTTATGTCCTAAATAAACGTGTTGGTTTTTGTGTAGGTTTATAAGATGCTGGTCCACCTGTACGGGTGTGTACTGATAACCCATCAGTTTTCATGCGTAGGTGATAGGTATCTGCTCGCTCGAGGCAGGGCCCTCTTGGATGCGCTAAGGCATGGAGTTCCTTGGATTTTTGAGGCATGCGACTGCATTGAAGTCTTCACCTATACGGGACATAACGTATGGACATTACCTTCTAAATCACCTTCAAGTTGCATGCCGAAGGGGCACCTATGTTTTATTGTAATTGAGAGATGAGAGAGAGCTGAGCGATTATATTGTGAGAAAGAGTGAAACTATGTGTTGTAATCGTGGCCTCGTGCCACATTTGTAATCACTGTTTCAATATTAATAAAGTGCTATTTGCATAACTTATGTTTTTTTTCAACTTTTCATTGGCGACATACTGTTTATTTAATATTTCTTCTTCGGGACTTCTGAACAACGACCCCATCGCTTAGCCTGTAATTGGCTATTATGGAATTGCCTTGCGTGGGCTCAACTTAGGCTCGTGCGGTATCATGCCCTCGCGAGGACGAACGGTTCAGCAAAACCGGGGTGTGACATAGTGGTATCAGAGCACGGCTTTACGTCCTTGAACTTTCGATTAAATTCTTTAACTCTGATGTTGTCTTCATGATAAATGTCATTTTCGCAATCGATTCTCTCTCTCAATGTTCCATGGCATGTACTATACAATAAGTCTATATATTTTATAAAATCATACGAGAAAAAAGAATTTGGTTGAACAAAAGATGGTTTCACGTAAGGCATGGTTGGCTAAGTCGAGCTGGACATATACACCAAGATTTATGTCGATAATAGAAACTAACGTGCGGGATCAAAATATTTTTGGTTGGGAATGAGTTTGACTTGGTTCATAGAATGCAGGATGACTATCGATAGGAGTGCCATCGAACGATGATATCGTCTATGCGATATAGATGGAATGCACTTGGATTTTGAAGAATGCTTTGAACGGGATTCAAAGTGATCGGTCGTGATTCGAATAATAATTTTGAAAATTTATCGAGTAATTTTATCCCTGAGTAGTGTATGGGATAGCCTTGGAGATGCTGATAGACTGAGGATCGGGGTATCGGTGGGCCAATCAACAAGCGACACGAGTAGTGCAAAGCCTTATGAGTATGACAGAGTTAGTCATGATTATAAGATATCTCATGCGAGATTTGCGTTAGACGAACAAGAAGGTGACGCCTATGTTTACAAAGAACAAAAGTTTTATTACAAACTAAGAAAATAATACAGGAGTACAATTGATTTCTGGGGAAGTACAACTATAGAAATCTGATCAGAAGACGATCACTTTATCCTTTGGACGATGTGATATCGAAGACACGAGCCTCTAGAGGATGCAGCAGCACTTTAGCAGGAGATTATGATCACTCTTGATGCTTTGAGATTGATTTGAAACTCTATTTATAGAGTTCTTGAAATAACTGTTTAGTAGTTATTCTGGGTTGTGCGCGCTTCAGGTTGCGCACCTCCTGTTCACTTGCGCAAACTGTTACACTAACTTGTGTAGACGCATGGCATCGTTTGATTGAGATGTGCGGGGTTATGAACAGTGTAGTGGGTACGTTCTGCGAAGTTAGTGGCTTGCACGCCACGTCCCTCCGTCCTGAACACTATATAATCACCTTGCGCGTGCTTTATCAGGTTGCGCGTGGGCGCAACGTAATAACCTGCGTGAGCGGTTTACACGTGGTCGTGGCCAGTGTAGTGGATACGCTCTGCGAAGTTGACGGCTTGTGCGCCATGTCACCCTGTTTTAAAATAAGAGTTGATCAAGTGGCACCAATTTGTCAGGCTGCGTATAGGCACAACTCAATGACTGACGCCTTTGACTAGGTCTTCTGTGCTGTACTGATTAATCCTCGTGCTATACAGTGACTTGTGCGAACCAGCTGTTTGTATTAATTACATGCTGACAAAATATTCTCGAGCGCCGTGTTGCGCGGGATTCGAATTGATTTTCCTTAATCTCTGTGCTGTCAGTTGTCAGGTAATGATGATGCCGTTACAGCTTCTCGAGGAAGTGTGCCACGTGTCGCTCGCGCAACCTGACTCCAGCGCAACCTGACGTTGGTGCATCCTGACGTTGCGCAACTTGATTGTTTGGCACAATATAATATTTTGGCGCCATCTGATGATCGAACACTTTAATGGATGGCGCAACTTAATTTTTAGCCTCTACAAGACCCCCTTCAAAGTTTTCGAAACTTGAAAAATACTTCAAAGTTTTGAAATACTTTGAATTATACTAGTTTTGTTTGGATTGCGCCAATCAACTATTGGAGTTGCGCCAGTCAACTCGAGCCCGCTTCTTCAGCATAGATTACGTAACCGTTTTGGGCTATAAATAGCCGTACACTTTCTTTCATTTTTCAAATCATTTAGGATAACTCGAAAGAAACCCTATCTTCTTCTCCTTTTTCCCGATCTTTGAGAACTTCGATCGGCAGCAATGGCACCCAAACGCTCTGCTGCTGAGAAGGGTAAGACTGTGGCCGAGTCATCCACACGAGTTCCACCTTCGTAACGCCAAGAGACGGCCAACCCGGCCATGAAAGGTAAGCGTTCGACTATAGACCTGATTGTCGACCACCCTACTGTAAACCTCCTAATTTTCTACTATGATATTTTTTAAAATTTGGTATAAACTTTTCTTTGTAATTGTACGCCGCATAGTCGTATTATACGTCGCGTACGAAATTTGTAGTATTGAACATCGCGTATGAGTTCAATTTTTCGTATGACTCGTCGAGTGCGAGTATGTGCGAGGTACATATTTTTGTAAAACATTTTATTTTAGAAGCTTGATTTTTCAAATAATAAATAATAAATATTTTCAATTACTTAAAGTTGTAAGATACGTCATATTGGAATTTTTTAATTCTTTATTTTACGTCATGAAAGGTTATATAAATAGTAATTGTGAAAATGAGGTTTATGCAAATATCCATTGCATATGAGATACATAAATTTAGATTTCATATATATAATTCTATTTTCAAAATTTATTTAATATTAATATTTTATTACTCGAAAAAGTATTTAAAAATAGTGTTTTGGTTTAAATTTAATCGATTATGATAATTTAAATTTGAAAAGATTTTATTGACTTTATTTTAAATAAATTTTATTTGAAAATGGAATTTACCTATATTAATTTAGATTAGATTTATCTAAAATTTGAATTGGATTTGGAATCGATTGGAGTAATTTTTTTAAATTGATTTGAATTAGTAGATGAATTATCTTATGGGGCGTATAAACTAATACCAATCGTTATCCTAATGGTATTCCCAGCTCCTATAAAAGGAGAGGTACTTGCCCACTTTTTTTTTCCCATAAAAACTCCACAAACAAATTCTCCACAAAATTCGTGCATCGTGTCGGTGTCCCCTGTTCTTATTCCATATTATACAAATACATCATTTTCGTGTCGGACACACCCCCGACACAAAGAAACCTACGAATTCGACTTCCCGACTTTTCTCCCCAACACAGCCCCGGTCCATTGCCATCGCCTCCAGCACCATCGTTCCGCCACCACTCCTGGCCGTCCACCGCAACCACCACCGCCAACATCACAATTGACAAACCACCCGCAACATCGTCCTCACTACAGCCGCCGTCACCGCTACCATATCCCGGCCACCAGCGGACACCACCACCACCACCACCGTCCCGGCTAACCCAGCCAGCACCAACACCATCAAATAATATAAAGAAGAAGGGAACCCTAACCCTAAACTCACCTCGCTGAGCCGCCGTGCCGACCGCCGGAGTAGCCTCGCTTCCTCCGACTTCGCCACTGCAGATTCGGCTGCGAACTGCTGTGTCGCAACATCGAACCCAGATCTGGGCGCCAAACCGCCCAAACGCCCTAGTCTCCTTCACTGCCTCTTCGTCGAACTCCTCCGTGTCTCCCCCTTGAACTCCGCAGCAGCCGAGCGCTCCATCCGCGCCTTCAGCCGCGGGCGCCGCTGCACCGTCGCTGACCGACGCCTCCGCGGTAGCCAACACCACCACCGTGCGACAGTTGCCCCGCCGAAAACCCTTCCATTGCCGGACCGGACGAGCTTCCTCCGCCTGGCCTCCTTCTCCTGTGAGCCACCCGCACAAGCGACGTCCGCGCGAGCGCCGCCTCCCGCCTTCGAGAGTCGTTCTTCCACCGGCAGCCGATCGTGCGGCCGTCCGCTCCGTCCTCTCAGGGAAGCCTCCGGCACCGAACGCTGAACGACGAACAGCCCGCCCCATCGGCCTCCGCCGCGCTTCGCCGCCGGTGAACACCGTGGAAACCCCGCTGGTGAGCCGCACTCCCCATCTCTCTCTCTCTTACTGCAATAAATTATTATTATTATTATTATTATTATTATCTTTAACTTGACTTATGGTTATACTATAATAGTAATTGTATATTAGAATTTTGTAATTATTAGTATTAATCATACTATAATTTGAAATACAAGTATATATATATATATATATATATATATATATATATATATATATATATATATATATTTCTTTACTATGACTAGTATTGTAGTTACCAAGTATCATTATTTTAAATTATTTTTACAAAATATTTAGTTTAGTTTATTTATCTAAATTTTTGACTAGTAAATCATAAATTCCAAATTACTATACAATAAACATTTTCAAGTATTTCTCTAAAATTATTTTTTACTAATAAAATATGTTTCAAGCAATTAGTAAGTTTATTATAAACGTAATTTTCAAAAATTAGTACGTGTATTCATTTCCATAAATTCTCTTCAACTATCTTAGCTGATCCTGACTAATCGTACCCTTACTTTCTTCCCGATTTCGGACCCCTACGCTTCGATCGTGGCTATTGGACTGTTGGAACATGACAGAACATCGCACCACCCGGCAACACACCAGGCAAGATACCTTGCCATTATATTGTTTATATTATGTCTGTATTCTATTACATATTACTGTTCATTATTTGCAGTTATTATAGTTCTTGATTTACTACATGCTCAGTGATTATTAGTTTACTTTGTTACTATCCTTTGGTTGCACATGAACCTAGAGTTAAGGGACTACCGTCTGTAGTGTATCGCATATACCTTGACACAGTTGTACCACGAGGATGTATGAGATGAGTAGCATGTAGAGGCTCTTGCGTGTGGGCTGATCCCCCATACGCATGCGTTATGGCTAACTGCTAATAGAGGCGTGTTAGGAGACTTAGCAGTTAGTAGAGGTACATGGTCGTGGATGCGACTTGACAGGTACATTGGGTGGGGAGAACAATACCTGACGTATGGGCTTCTTTGCACTTCCCTACTTACCTGTGCGCTCCGCCGGAGATGCAGGCTCCAGGTGCCCTCTGACGTTTTCCAAAGCGTTATGGACGTAGCCCCTTGCACATGATGCCCTCTGACGATCTTCGGACGTTACGGACGTAGGCCCCTGGTGCCCTATATGGAAACTATGTCGATCCCATTTACAGCCAGGGCTCATGCGTTGAAGGATTGTTTCTCAACTGCATGATCACTTTAGTATGGTTAGATTACCTTATTGTAGTCTTGTCACTTACTTTTGTTTGTGGCATATTTTATATTCAGTATTTATATGGCATATTTATTGTATCTTGTTATGTCCCTCTGAGGACATGGTTATCTTGTCAGGTGTGTGCTCTTGTCTTTCGCAGGTGTTCTAGCCGTGGCCATGATCATCTCTATTCCTTCGAGGGTGATTGCACTTTGATCGTCTTTGCATCGCTCGCCAAACTCTTTCTTTTATTATGTATTTCTTTTCATACTTGGTAGTGGATTTGTTTCCGCTCAACGATTGTATACCTAACAAATTCAAAGTTGCTTTTATATCATTATTTATCTTTGTGGATGGGATTTAGTGCCTTGGTTACTACATTTTATAACTTATTATACATACGACGGTCCATATACTTCGTATATATACAGCTGGCGTGATTACGTTCTAACCCTACTATTTTTGGGACTGGGGCGTTATATGTTTTTGTGGTGGCCCATGGCGGTCAAGTTTGTCACTTCGGTTACGTAATTGTACCGATGTGAGCCTGCAATATAGGATTAGTGTCTAGGAATCTCATCCACTTACTTGACATTCTTTCTTGACTTCAAATTCCGAACTCTCGTTCGACCTCCTTGATTTGCATCCTACTTGAACTCTTGCTACCGTGAATTCTTATTTTTCGTGCTTAGTGACAGATAGGAAGATGACTACACTATTATATGTTCATACGTCAAACACATGGTTAGAAGAGGTTACATTGACAATAAATATGCATTGAGGTTATATTCGAGTTATAAAGTAGTTATTTTGCTAGAAATATGATCTTAAGGAGTAGTTAATTCCAAGTTGGGTAGCAGCATATTACCGCCTTGAAAGGATAGTTGAAATTTTATTTTGATATTACAAGGTGGTATACACAAAAGGATAGCTAGATCGAGAAAACAAATTGATTTAATTTTGCATTTTGATTTTTTGAAGGTCTTTGAACATTATGATTTATTGAGTTATAGCTATACATCTTTTGGAGGGATATAAATTTGATTTGAAAATGATCATAAAATTTTTAAATGTGGAAGTATGATTTACGGTTAACCAAAATTTGAAGGTGATTGGTAAATTTTGGTAACTCCCAAATTTAAAGCCTTGATTATGGATATTTAAATTTTGGTGGAAAAAAAATTTACTTTTGAAGAGTAGTTGTGACTTATTGGAAGCTAGATATACACATTTGAAGGACATATAATTAAATTCGGGAGTTATTTAATTGTTCTATTTTGTAGTATGAAATTCGGCTGATAAACCTATTTAAAAGTTGAGTTTAAGATTTAGAAAAAAAAAGTATGTTCAATTTGCGATATACAAGGACTTTTTCGAGATTGATTAGAGACTTAAAATTTTGATTAAACTTGGCAGCCTAAGATAATTAGAAATTTTGGTGGAGTATCTTGAGAATTTTATTGAGAAACTTTTGAGGAACTTAACTTTTCTAGATTAGATCATATATTGGTGAAGGACCAAGAAACAAGTAAGGTCATCCTAGTGAGATAGAAGTATTCCACATTAGATTGCCATACCACCTATGCTTATGATATTGCATATACACAAGTATAGTTAGTCATCGACCAAACTATATAACTACATCTTTATCTTGACTTACTCGACCTTCCCTCAATCTAGATCTTTATTGTGACCACCTAATTGTTTGAAACTTAGAAATGATTAGAAACGTCCCCTTGACCATACCCTTATCTAAGAGACTATATTCTCTCTAGAAACTGTATCTCTAACTTATTTTTACCTCGATCTACGAAATTCTATAAATTATCTTTATTTCGTACTTTAACCTTTTATTTTTGTGCATTAATTAGTACCTTATGAAAACCCACTTTCTATTTTTGATCATTTGGTGTTTCCTATCATGACTTTGATATTTTGAGCACAACACTAGACTTTTCCTTCCCATAAATTTCACATACGAGACCTAGACAAGATCACCTTCATATAGGTATATCATGTTCCACTAAAACACATCCCTTGTACTCTATTTACTGAAGAACAGATGGCAACTCTAGAGGGGGGTGGATAGAGTTTATAGCGATAATAGCCAATTAAAAACTTAAACTCTTTCATAAGCTAAAATTAATCAGAGTAAATGCAGAAATAAATAAGGAGCAAGAAAGCATACGCAAACACAGCCGATTTTAACCTGGTTTCCCTCGTGGAGGACTAGTCCAGGCGTGAGAACTCTAGCTCAGGATTAAATCCACTATTTGTGAAATAGTAGTTACACCCCGTGCCTTTTCTTCAGAAGAGCACGTCAACTTCTTACAAAGGATCGCAGTGGCGATGCTTGAAATTTTCTAAGCGACTTCTTGAACTCTTGCACAAACTCCTAACTGAGAGATGCTGAGCACTTGAGGCTTAGGGAGCTTGTGGCTAGTAAATGAAGAAAGGTATGGCTTATATTGAGCTTTAGAGAGAAGAGAAGTAAAGATTGGATGAATGAAAATGAGAGAATTCATGGCCTATTTATAGGATACTAGTAGGCAGAATTCGACCAGAATTCTGGTAGGAATTTTCAAATATTTAGCCGTTGGACAACTAGCAACCAGCCAACCCTAAAAATTAGGGTGCTGATTTTTAGGGGACAGAGTTCGGCCCGAACTCTGTGTGGAGGCAGAGTTCGGCCCGAACTCTGTCTCCAGAGCACATAATGGGTCTTAGGGTCCAATGGGCTTATTTGGATGTATGGAGCTTATGAATTTTGGGTAGGTTATAGATTAAGTCTTAAGAGCTCAGCACAACTCAGCTTACATCAGTCTAGACTCAATAAATTTATAAAAATACAGACTCAAAAATGACTTGTATTGCAAAACTGAGCTGTCGTCTGATTTGAGATGGATGTAGTCGTCGTGTGTCGTATTGAATTATTACAAGTATTATTTAGTCAATGTTATCAATATTTGGTTGACTGTGACTTTGTGTCAACAATCTCCCCTATATTGATAATTGACAAAATAATAATTGTATATTTAATATTCATACCTGGACAACAAAGAGAAATAACAAAGCTCCCCCATAATCAGTGCCGAACTAGCAATAGCTCCCCCGTAAACATTGCTTTGAATCCTGTTGGCCTGATAAGAACATTCTCCCAAAAGCACATATACATAGACAAAAGAAATATGGAATATACATATCTCCCCCTTTTGGCATTTAGCAATTTAAATAATTAATAACTGGCAAACACACCAAAAGATAAGAGAATAAACTGCATATAGACTAATATAACGACCAAATGTCTCAATAGTCATGGCAGATAAACTGATAGAACTACCAAAGAGTCACAACTCATAATAAGTCTAATACAAACCAAGTACATAAAAGCAACTGAAATCAAAATGCATAAACCATAATCTATGATCCTCAGTAGCAGCAGCAAGTAGCAGTCCATATCCATTATCGAGCTCGTGAAGGCCTAGCATCGTCTGACGGATCAGTAAAGGAACGACGTGGGTCCACGAAGGCCGCATCCGGATCCAAGTAGCGAACGACCCAAGGGTCATCAATACGATATCCCTCACGACCAGGGTCTCGCTCCATAGGAATGGGCATGGAAGGATGGCGAGACATGGAATACCGAATATCGTGCAGCGAGTTGCTGATAGCACTCATCTGCAAGGTGGTCCGGTAATCCAGCTGATTCTAACGATCGTCCTCTAAGGTTAAGCGATCTCGGAGCATAGTCTGAAGAGACTCGAGAGTGGCAGGAGGAGGATCCTGTCCAAGAGGAGGGGTATCTGGCTCATCATCAGAATGCTCAGACACGACTGGTGAGCCAATGGCTGCCTGAAGCCTCCTTGCCTTAGAGAGGAAGGCAGGGGCAGGTAAGAATGGACACTCATCAAGGGGTACATGAAACGCACGAAAGATCATAGGAAGGTATAATGAATAAACCAAAGATCTTGGTTTCTTCCTACAGTTAATCATCCAGTCCATCATGGTACGTGGAAGATTAAAGGGAACATGAAAGTGGAGATGATGTAAGGCCAAGATTTCAAAATAAGTGACTTCATCGGTGGAACCCGCTTTGGGTAGAATGGTATTGAAAATGATCCGATGAAGTTCATAAAAATAGGGATTGAGATATTTGGCAAAAAGCTTACGAGGACGTGTGTTAGGGCTACACAAGTCGTCCTTGAAGCTTTCAAGTGAAATCCCTTCGGGAAATTGAAACGATCGAGCTTCAACAAGCTTTTCCCATGAGTTAGGCTCTTGGAGTTCAAGGTATTCGGCCAACTCGAAATCGTCAAAAGCGATATCAATTCCCGCAACCAGTGAATAAATATGTGTATCATCATGGGTTAGGTTGCAGTAAAATATTTGAATAGCACTACGATAAATGACCGAATTTGTGGTGACAAGTTCATCAAGGCAAAAGTCATGAAAAAGTGCATCATGTTGAGAGAAAATAGTAAAGTTGATAGGGTGTCCCGCAAACACTGGACGTGTCCGAAAATCACTAAACCAATCATTTGATGCGTCGAGTGATACAAAAATTCGGTCGTCAAAAGTGTTTGGGTCATGTGGACGTGGAGGGTTGAAGAACGGATGGATAGGTGGTTGTTGTTCAATGGCCGGTGCAACGGGTGGTTCAACGCGAGGAGGAGCATTCGACGAGGATGCTCCCTCGGTCCGAAGTCTCTTTCCGCGGTTGAACAAACGTGGAGCCATAACACAATAAAGATAAGGAAGAAAATTGAGATATAGAAAAGTATGGAATTATACCTCAAACTAGTGATGAACAATGAAGGAGAATTGAAAAAGAAGCCTTCTCCTTGAGTTTGGAGAAGAAATGAGCTCTAGAAGGGAGAAATTAGGGTTAGGGTTTTGAAAAAAAATGGTTTTAGAGAAGTGGAAAAGGTGGCAATGGAGAGGCACTACAAGAAAAAACCCTTTTTACAACGTTGAAAAAACGTTGTAAAAGGTCTTTTACGACGTTCAATAGAAGGTCGTTATATCCAGGGTTGTAAAAAGGGGGATATCTTCCACAATGTTCATTTAAACATTGTAAAAATGTTGTAGAAGTCCTTCTCATAACAGTTTATAAACATTGTTGAAATTTCTAAAATCTGACCAAAACTTTTCTACGACATTTTGTAAATATTGTAAACAATACTTTTAAAACAAATTGGACATGTTGTAAATATAATTTCAACAACATTATGCAACTGTGGTAGAAACAATATCTACCACGTTCAGTAAACATTGTACATATATGTTATACAACATTGTACAAATATTGTAAAAAAAGTTTATACAACTTTTACAAAATGTTGTATATTTTATTCAATCATGTTTGCCTAACATTGTAATAAATATTTGTATGCTGTAAATATAATATCAACAATAATTTAAAAGTATTGTAAATAAATTTTATAATATTTAGAAACGTTGTTAAAATATTATCTTACAACAATTTTGGCACGTTGTTGATAAAAAGAGTTTATACAACTTCTACAAAATGTTGTATATTTTATTCAATCATGTTTTCCAAACATTGTAATAAATATTTGTATGTTGTAATTATAATATCAACAATAATTTAAAAATATTGTAAATAAATTTTACAATGTTTATAAATGTTGTTAAAATATTATTTTACAACAGTGTTGAAACGTTGTTGATTATATTTCCATTTTAAAAAAAAATACAATTTACAAATAAAAATATATTGAATACAATTATAATACTAATACAAATACACAAATACAAATACACTTCTAAATATAAATTCAAGCAAAACCTCAATATGGCAATTAGACAGTATTACACAAAAGCGAGCAGAAACATCCTGGTCGAACACGCCCAGAGCAATCACGGGAAGAGACGTGATGAAGACGTTATAGAGCGACATGTACCAGTCGTTGTACGCCGGTTGGCCAGAGAACGATGTGTGGGCCTCGTACAGAAAGAGCGTTACACCAAACGTTATGTTCTTGTAGAAGAAGTAACAACATATCTGCAAGACAAGGGGGAAAGAACATCAACACCAGGTTGAGTAAGGAATTTGGGGGCATAAAAGTTCGAATTTCGATCAAAAATATTGTAATATACCATTGATGAGATCCTTCGGTAGCACCAGTGTCCGTGTACAAGCAGTAACCTCTCCAGGAAACGGAATTGTGCAATTGAGATGTCGCTCGACATGACCGCCTGAAATTTTGGATATAGCAGTCAAGTTACAATTGAAGATAACATATTTGGCCTGACAATTGCAACATTTATGAAAAGAGAGAGAGTAAGCAATAATTTTGAACTTGTACTGTAGCTATATTTTTATTGGATGCTAATGTCACAACTTCTTTCAAGTTAAAAGATCAGTAAAGATCATTTGAAGAACACGAAGATCGTATCTAAAGAATTCAAAGTTCCAGATTCATTTCTAAGATATAAGATTTGACACCAAAATTTTGCCTGGTGCAGTATGCAAACTAGTTGAAAATAATAAAGCATGGTGATGTAAACACATTCAAATGCAGTCTGAAGTTGAAATGATTATAGAGTTGAATGATTCACATTCTCAGCTCTTTCAGTCAATTGGCAAATTGCAGATTTTAACCCAAGAAACAGAGAACTCTGCACTATCATATAGTTTGACAATACAAACCTGCATTCCTTCTGCGCCACTGATCCCAATCCCTATGTCTGCTTCTTGAAGCATACCGACATCATTAGCCCCATCACCAATTGCTAGAGTTACCTTATTCGTGCCTTCTTTAACCAGCCTCGTTACCTGAATGTAGATCAGATTTGATATTAAATGGAGAACACACAGTATTACACAAAAGCGAGCAGAAACATCTTTTTGAAGAGCAAATCCAGGTAGCACCTACCTTGCAGCCATCCTTGGTGCAGGTAACTCTGCAGTTAAACCCTATTCCTCAGGAAAAACTAAGCAATGTTGATTATAGTGCTGAATCTTACATTCTGCTTGTTTTAGATTCTGCAAGTTTCTGCCAAACAAAAAAAATAGTAAAGGGGGACTATTCTGATCGAGAAAAATAAAAGGAAGAAAAAGAAGAGAAGAAAAAGGGGAAAGGCTGACAGATCATCAACTTGTGAAGGCTGAGCTTCTTTACTATGACTCTTTCTCTTGCTAGATACTGCCAGAGTTTCTTTATTGTTGCCCATTCGAGAATGGTCTGTGGTATCTGTTAACTGAGCTGAGCTACTTTTTCTACCCTTCACATTTTTTGCATTGAGATCTAACATAGCGTTGGGTTTTACAGCAACTAGTTCTGAATTACCACAATCAGCAAGGCTAGCTTCTACAGCATCTACTGATGGGCCATTGCGGGGAGAATGCTCAGTCTTTTTCTTCGGAGAAACTGGTTGTGCTATTTCATCAGTATTCCCCACCTGAACAGTACCATTATTCAATACCTCTTTTTGTGAGATTTCCGAAACTTCTTCTTTTTCCGGACAAGCAACTTCTTGTTCCTGCTTCAAAGATACCTAAAGACAGGAAGCTATAAATTGTGCTGCATTCACATGATGAAGACCATGGAGAGCAAACCAACAGAAGTAAATACCTGAAGCATCTCATCTGATACAGTCCTTTCGGATAACTTGCTATCCTCCACCTGAAGTGTCATCCCATTGGTCATAGGAATCATATAATTTATGGTTAAGATTAATTAACTCGCTCAAATTCTCACCAAAAATATTAGGAATCATATAGACGAGCAATTAGCAGACCACCATTATACAATCATGTTAAATTATTCTTCCCCTAGACAGTATCATGGAGCACTTTCAAGTTTTACTTCTAGATACAGTTTTAAATGAGAAACAGCTATTATGGAAATTGGAGAAACCAATTAACTAAATATGTATCGCATATACGATTAGGCATTGGTACCAAAAGTAAAAAAATTCAAAAGTAGACCAAAAATTTTCATTCCTAGACAACGTGGGACTGTACATAGACTACATAAAACCCATACACTCAAACACAGCCACTAACTACAAGCCTCTCCGATTTTTTTGTACACACCACCAGAAATAAAAATAAACACCAAGGGTCGTCCAGTGATAACACTTAAGGTAGAGGAGGGGGCATGGGTTTGAATCCCAGCGGACAAAATAAAAATGGGAATCAGAAGCGGTCATGGTGCTAGTAGCCCAGGACAGAGACAGACTGGCCTTATCTCAAAAAAACATAGACTACATAAATGCATACTTCAAATACACCCACTATTATAAGCCTCTGAGTTTCATTCCTAAGCAATGGTACCAAACATGGACTACATAGTCCGACAAACTCAAACACGCCCGTGTAAGGAGTCTGCTAAGTTCCCTTGTCCTGCAATTTTTCCTACAGCTTTGTTTAGTAAAGCATAGGATGGTAATTATAATATTTCTCTCATTACCAGCTTCAATATTCGCCTCAAGCTTTAGGGTGTCCTTGCCGCTAATATTACTTTCATGAAATAAACTCAAACCGTGGGACAAACTTTCATATGAAATGAAAAGTTCAAAGATGATAAGAGAAGGAATAAGAAGATTCAAAAGAAATTAACAGAAATCCCAGGAAACATAAATATACCTCTTTGAAGAAATAACAAGCTTTCCATTTCTATACTCGGGTTCCTTGTTGTTCATCAAATGGTAAGACACTGCTGACACCACAATTTTTTCTACATAATTACTAAGAACCATTGTATCTGCCAGGCAAATCGAGCTTAAATCATCATACAGGACAATGGGATTGTTTTTGGATACTGCAACAAGAACCTACATAACATAATTAGGAACCCACTTGATTAGGAAAAAAAAATCAAATTTAGACAACAAAAATAAAATGTATGGACTTTATCTAAGCAAGCTAATTCATTTTCATTATACAGTTAAGGCATAAAAAGAATAAAAACAGTACCTTGTAAATTGATTGTATGAGAAGCTTCTCATCGAAAGACCAGCTGCTTGTTCGTTTTAGAGAACCTAAATATCCAACCATGAAAAAAGTTAAGAGCCACAAGATATATATCGATGATCAAAGCAAGAGACTTCCCATCGATGATCAAAACAAGGCATTCTACATGAGAAATAATTAATTTTGAATAGCAAAAAACCATTAAGCTTAGGTATATCTTAGCCAACAGTACAACCAATTCTTTCAATATCTGACCAATAAGATAGGCCTGAGTTGGGGAGCTCTGAGCCAGGTAATTCCTTCCCTATGTTTCTGGAATTTCTTCCACTATGTTTCTGGAATTTCTTTCATTGAAGAAGATTGAATATCCAAACTTTACAATGTGGTAATTGGTACAAATATATATATGCATGAATACATGATATAATTATTGATGTTATAGACTGAAAAGGGGTTGTGATAAGTTCTCTGCTTTTAGAATGGCAAGTAGGCCCTTCTAATCACAGGCTTCAACTCTAAGAACTTAAACTGCAAGACTAACTCTACAGTTTATACAAATATAC
The DNA here is from genome assembly GCA_029216955.1 of Iris pallida. Taxonomy (NCBI): domain Eukaryota; kingdom Viridiplantae; phylum Streptophyta; class Magnoliopsida; order Asparagales; family Iridaceae; genus Iris; species Iris pallida. The sequence goes on from JANAVB010014799.1 coordinate 2,929,860, forward strand.
TAGATATGTGGCATATGAGGCAGTTAAGGCTCTTTATGACTCATACCAGCAATTTATAAATATATACATCTACTAAAGGGTCTGCAAAACTACAATTACATTAGACAAAGACATAAAAAACAAAACTACAATTACAATTATATTATAACTCTAAAAAAATTACCTAGCAGGTTTCTTTTCCTTAGAGATGAGTAAGCTCCTTCTCCCTCCTCCTTTATCCGGGCTTGGGACCGGCAATGTAAAATTTACATTGGCGGAGTTAAAAAGGGTTGACAAAGATATCCTGTCAAGATACTCAATAAAACATCCATACCATATAGCATCAAAATATTTAATAAAACTCAATACAATAAAAATTCTTAAAAAGGAGTCTAAACTGTCGATAATAGTCAAATAAGGATTCTAAATATCAAAAGAGATAAACGCTTTGCTCCATGCAACTGTAGATCCTATAGCATCCCTAACCACCTTGAGTTCATCTGTACTTCTCCACAAATAAGCTTCTTCATCCACCGCAATATCAACAGAAACCTTCCAAGCATCGAGTCCTAGAGGTTTGAAGTGAACCAAATCAGTAGGATTTGTAGAAAAGATTTCACCTTCAGCCACAACTTCTCCTTTCCTATACCAACTCAACAACTTGCATTTAGCTCCAACCAATGGCTCATGCATGTTATTGGTACCTTCCATGATGTTGCTAGCACGATTTGACTATATACCATAATAAACATATACAATTAGTTTGCATGTGGACACCAATGGTCAATTAATAGACAACAAAAACTAACTTGGTGATTTACCATGGGAGTATCAACTTCGGGTGAACGTGCATTACCAAGTGAGCGATGATTTTCCTATCATAATTACAATAAGCATATGCAATCAGTTCACAAAATCTACTAAATTATGTTAATCATGAAAACCAAACCCAAGATCTTACCTCCAAAAACATATCTAGTCTAGCCTCCATTTTTCTCATTTTTTCTTCAAGTGAAAGCACCACCTTATTAGTATGTGCTTGGGCTTTTAGCTTGGAAAGTGTAACTCCAAACCCTAGTCCTTTTACCCTACTAGGTCGATCTTCACCCAAAACATGTGAAAGAGCATCATGTTTCATTGATGTTTCTGTGGACTTAGTTCGTGATTCATTGAAATCTTTAATTTTTTTCTGGAAAATCAATATGAAAATTTTTTAATGTTAACTGAGGAAGATAGTAAGAATATACATATAATAATTATGTTTTTCTTACCATTGATGCTTCGACAGCTTTATTTGTCGGTTCTCGATCCTTGTTCAAATGTCCAACTCTAGTTACTTCCTGATCCGGTTTTTCTTTCATCTGCAAATTATAATAAATTAGCATACTTCGAACAAATGTGGCTATCCATATAACCTAATTGCAGAAATACTATAATGAATTTTTACCAATTTAACCGCCAATCGTGCATAGCCTCTCCGACTCATCGTGTGTGGTTGTGTATGATGTTTCCTTACTTCCTTCATCAGGACGCTTTTAGTCTATGTCAAAGAGTAAATCAATAGCAGGTTGAAAAAAAATAGGAACAAGAAGCATGAAATTAGTTGTATTATATTATTAATCATTAGACTTTTTAACCTACTTGAAATTTTGGAGAAGTTCTTTTTTTTATGAATTCACTCCATTGGTGATCAGATAAGTTCATAGGCTTTAACCCAACAAGACTTGCCGCCTTTTCTTCATCTTCTAGCGTAAGAGCTTCCATCACTCCATTGCCTACACGGGATCTATACTCTCTCAAGGAAGTTGCCATCTTTTGCAATACGTAATCCTTTTGTGTTTCATCCAAATTGTATCTCAACTGTAATGCATATCATTTATAATATATTTAGATATAAAAATGCATTGACAACTAGTATCTGAATCAGATATATTTAATGGGTAACTTACCAGCACAAGTGTCCAGAGGTTGTCTTTATGATCCGTCGGAACTTTTCTCCAATTGTCAAAGAGTATCGGAACCTTGTCACGGACTAAGGCACCTATGAATAAGGATAAGGTAACAGAATTGTCACATATAGGTTGTCCCTTTTCATTGAATTCTACGGCTAAAGCTGCACGATGAGTATCTTGAACCCCAAGACCTTTCAGTTGTGTTTTGCCGCGTTTAATCCTTTTAGGTTTAGGATATTCGCCATTATTTTGAGTAGAATTTCCTTCAGGTTCATCATTGTTTTGAGTTGAATTTTCTTCATATTCGTGATTGTTCTGAGAACCATTTACTAAAGGGTCTGCATCAGGCAAAGTTGGATCATCTAAAGCCACGTCTTGGATATTATCATCATCGTGTTGAAGATCTGCAATAGAAGGCATAAGCGATGGTGGTGATTGTCTTGTCTGTATTTCCGTCCTTTTATCCTTCTGAAATATAATTTAAGTTGAAAATCAGTATACAAAGTAAAAAAAAATTAACTAAATTCTACATTCTTGATTTTGTGTCTAAATAATGCAATGAAGAAAGACCCATACAATCAGATTATCACACCCATTGGCTCCAGTATTCACAGATTGCAATCTTTTTGAGGATCGCTTCGGCAACCTATTTGAATTCTGAAAATATAATACATTTTTGTACAAATCTTTAGACAAAGTAAAATCTAAACAAAGTAAATTTATGACAATGGAAATTGTAACTTTTATTACCTTCATTTGGCGTTGGCACTCCTAAATTTCAGTTACCGATTGTTCCAATTGCTGAAAGTGACAAAAAGGAACTAACATATACAATTAGGTTCAATAAATATGAAATTAAATTAATATCCATAGTCGATTCATAGTCTGACACATAACAAGAATTAAAATACAAACAGAAAGATCAACTAAAACAACCAAAGTACTGCATCCAGAACAACTAAAACAACCAATACAAAAAGAATTCCAAAGCAACATAAGTAATCACTACTATAGTAAAATGCCTTCATAATCCCTTCTTTCAAAGCTATCATCTTCATCGTCCATATCTTCATTGAGCTTCGATACATCCAACGGTTGAGAGCTTATTTCAGTATTCTCGTCAAATGATTCTAATTCATGGAAACCTCTAGGTGGTGCTTTCAACACAACATACCAGTTAGATGAATCAGACTCTCTTGAGTAGAAAACTTGCTTAGCTTGAGAAGCTAGAATAAAGGATCACTTTGAAATTGATTTTGATATTGGTGGAGATTAACTAATATAAAACCATCTTCAACCTTTACGCCACGATCAATACTAGCCCAATCACATTTAAACACCGGAATTTGGAGAATATTGTAGTCCAACACAATAATTTCACTTAGCACACCATAGTAAGCCTTAGAAGCTTGTATCCTATTACTGGAATCATTCACACTGTTTGCTTCAATCGAAACACCACTATTTGTGTTGCCCTTTGGACATCTTTGGTATGAAACCGACGCCCATTGATAACATATCCAGTATAAGTAACTGCTTGCTTTATAGGCCCATATGATAACCACTTTATCGTATCAGATATAGGCTTTCCTGTGCTAATTTCCCCTTGAACCTGTAAATTTGTTTCACATTAGTTATAATAATCAGTAAATATAAGTGAGTGTTTATTGCAAAGCTTAAATTTTGTATATGTGTTGCAATTTTATATTGGACTAATAAAAAAATTATATAATCATTACCTTTTCTTGGAACCAATCAGTAAATGTAATTGAGTGTTATTCCAAAGCTGGAGTTCATTTGTGACGAGACGACTATCTAAATGCTTCAGCTCATCCATATGCATTCTAGTAGAAAACAATATGGTAAAAAATGTAAGTATTACCCTAACTAAGCTTATAATGTAGATTCTTTTCTTATTGAGTATGTAAATACTTACTTTTCATAAGGCTCCACTTCTGCAGTATTAAATAGCACATAACGGTGTGCAACTTTTAACATTTCATCAGATATCATTACATGCTTTCCTTTACTAATTGGACGACCTACACTCTGAAATCCTTCATTTCGACTATGTCGCTCACCTATTTCAGCAGCTTCTTTCATGTAACCACTACAATATCTCATACACTCCTCCGTAAGATAACTCTCTGCTATGCACCCTTCAGGACGTGCGGGGTTTTTAACATACCCCTTTAGTGTTTTCATATATCTACAAAAAAAAATGTTTCCAAATATATAACATTTTTTATATGAATTCTACAAAGTAACTTTTGAGGAGTAAGAGGATATAGTGTTGCACCTTTCAAACGGATACATCCAACGATAATGTACAGGGCCACACAAACGCACTTCTCGCACTAAGTGGATGGTCAAGTGTATCATAATATCAAAAAATGATGGAGGAAAAAACCTTTCCAACATGCACAATGTCTCGACAACTTGATTCTCAATATTTTCCAGCCTCCTTCGATCTATTACCCTTTGGCATAGTTCGTTGAAAAATGAAGATAACCGAAATATCGCATTCCTTGGACCCTTTGGTAAGAGTCCTCTCAAAGCTACAGATAAAAGTTGTTGCATCAGAACATGGCAGTCATGGGACTTGAGACCTATGACGTTGTTATCCTTTGAGAAACATCTCCGAATATTAGAACTATATCCATCGGGTACCTTCAATTTCCTTAAACGATTATAAAAATCTGTTTTTCTTGTTTCGATAATGTGTGTTGTGCTGCTGGAAGGTATGTCTTTCCATCCCTTTCTTGAGGATGCAACTCATTCCTAATTTTCATATGTTGCATATCTTTTCGAGAATTAAGATTGTCTTTAGATTTTCCTTTTATATCCAAAATAGTGCCAATTATACTCTCGCAGACATTTTTTTCAGTATGCATTACATCCAAGTTGTGACGTAACAACAACTCCTGAAAAAAACACAAAAAAAAATATTTTTTAGAATCTGTATTAAATCTAAATTAAGAAAAACATAATAGTACAAGATTAATTTAGGTAACTTACCTTCCAATAAGGCAACTCGAAGAATATCGATTTCTTCTTCCATATCTGAATATTAGCATCATCTGTATCTTTACCTTTTGTGATTTTTTCCTTTTCTCTTCTTTGATTTTTTTTCCTTTCCCCAATCATTTTCAATATTACTTGTAGCTTTAAACACGTCCATACTGCTCATTACAACTGGCTTACCCCTCTCTTTATTTTTACCATTAAACCAACTCTTTTTTTTTACGAAAAGGGTGGTTTGGAGGAAGGAATCTCCTATGCATGTATACGCATTTACTACTAAATGGTAACCAGTCATATAATGTATTAACACCACAAATAGGACAAGCTGCCCTTCCTTTTGTGGTACAACCAGCCAGATTACCGTAAGCGGGAAAATCGTTAATAGTCCACATCAAGATAGCATTAAGCTTGAACATGGACTTACTGAATGCATCATATACCTCCACTCCATATTCCATAGCTCTTTTAAATCATCTACAAGTGGTTCCAAGTATACATCAATGTCATTACCTGGTTGCTTTGGACCTGGAACTAATAAAGATACATTAGGTGCTCTTTTTTATGCATAACCATGGAGGAAGGTTATATGTAACAAGTATGACCGGCCAACAACTATATGTGGAGCTAAGATCAAAAAAGGATTAAATCCATCGGCTGGCAAGTCCAAATCTCAAATTTCTAGATTCGGAAGCAAAATTAGGCCACTTTCTGTCAATTGTCTTCCAAAAGCTAAAGAATCAACTGGTGTCTTAGTTTGCCGTCTGTGCTTTTATTCGTGTCATGCCATCTCAGTTGTTCTGCTATATCTTGAGATCTAAACATCCTTTTAAGCCTAGGTATTATTGGAAAATATCTAAGCACCTTCACTGGCACCCTTTTCCTATTCTCATTGCCATCTTTTTTATACCTTGAAGAGCCACATTTTGGACAAGCATCCAGATCGGAGAATTCTTTTCTAAACAGACAACAATCATTCTCACAAGATGTATTTTTTTCGTAATTGAGATCAAAAGACTTCAACAACTTTTTTGTTTCATAGTTGCTTTTTGGAAGCACATTCGCATCTGGTAGCATACCACTAATTGTGGTTAGAAGTTCGTTAAAACTACGAGTTGATAATCCATTCATAGTTTTGATCTTGTATAAAGCTATTGTAGCAGAAATCTTTGTAGACTTAGTACAACCTGGATATAAAGGAGTTTCAGCATCTTCTGGAACATTGACCTCTTGTGTTTCATTTCTATCATCTAGAATAATTTCATCATGTGCGTCTAGAAACATCCTATATGTATCAGAAAATAATTCTTCATCTCCTGAACAGTAGAACGTTCTCCATGCAAAACCCAAGTAGTGTAAGTAGGATCCATGCCATTACACACTAAGTGCTCAAACACAATATGACCAGGTAGGTTAGCACATGTGTTCCGACACTTTGTACATGGACAACTAATATTCTCAAGTTGTTCCTTGTTTCTGAGATTATCTTTTGCAAGATCTGACTTTCTAAAACTTATTATATTTCATAGCATTTTAACAAAATTTGATGCTCCTTCTTTGTACTCGTTAGACTCTGCATAAAGAATATATTTTTAAAAAAAATGATAGCATAATATTGAAAAAATAGACAATAATAAATATAAAATTATGATGTTAATGTCAAATTTAACCTTGGCAGATGAACCCAAGCCTTATCCATCACAAGAATGATGCATTTTTTCCCTATCATTCTATTACTTCTGTAAAGGAAAAGAAAAAAACAAAATTGTGAATTATGTTGCATTTTGAGTTAAAATCCATTAACTACAAGAAAACACACTTTTTGCTACAAAACTTTAGCAGCAGAAATATTTTGTTGCAAAGACTACTTAATTGCAACCAAAGAACAATAGGATTTGTTGTCCGTGTCGTGACTGCTGCAACAACGTGTATTCGCAACATATAAATGTGGTGGAAACTCACCCTTTTTGATAAAGGGATGACTAAAACTTACCAATTGAGTACATCATGGGAAAAAATTTGAACATACGACGATTCTTGACGATGATAGTGATGATGATGATGGTACAGTGGTGAAAGAGACTCTAACTGATAGTATTCATGATGCAAGATTTTTTTGAAGACTTCATGTTGGAACATTCATGAATCTAGTTTGGGTGAAGCACCTAGTCAGGAACAAAGGAATCAAACCACAAAAATCAGTCATGAATTCATGTATTCTGATAAAATTATCAGGAATCAAACCACAAAAATCAGTCATGAATTCAGTATTTGATAAAATCAGTCATGAATTCATGTATTCTGATAAAATCAGTCATGAATTCATGTATTCTGATAGTATTCATGTTATGCATATAAAAAAATCTAACAGGAAATTAAAGTTCCTCTTATGACACCAATCCTTTAAACTAGGATTACTACTTAAGAACATTTTAAAACTTGGTTTGAAATTTTAAAACCAAGTTATTCTGATAGTATTCATTATTCTGATTTCTTTATTATTGGTTGCAAACCGGCCGATACCAACATTTTCTTACCTTTCCCTATCAAGCCACTAATAAAATAGAAAAAAAATTGTTATTGAAAAATCAATGTCAACCCAATAAATTCAATGGTGCAGAGAATCGACATGTTATTTGTGTCGACGATAATATTACTTATCAACTTACTACTTGATACTATAAAAATTACAGATTCCAAAGAAATTTCTATTGTAAATTGACAACATTGGTCCATATTAATTAAAAATAATTGAAAGATAAAGAAAGATGAGAGAATCAGAGGAGGGAGCCAAAAGAAGGGGGTCCTGACAACTACCAACGAAAGGGGGCTGACAACTATCAACGATAATAACTTACATAATTCATAAAGTTATGCCTAATGTATCAGCTTTTTTGTTTTTAAAAAATAATTTTTAGGTCTTGAAAAGTATAACTAGAACCTCCTTATCTTGATATGGAACCCCTGATTCAGTAAAACCTAGGGATTTACCTGAACCTTGGTTAGAAGTAATTTGGGTTTTAAAGTACTTCTCTGCTAGGCAAGGAAATTGATCACATAATTATTATATGTGGTCAAAACATTAGGATGTATACATGGAAAGCCTCTGATAATTTTAGTTTGCATTTGCATTTGATATGTCATTCTTTAGCTTTCGATTTACATCTTAACTTTGAATGTCTAGAGTAAGCAAAAGCTTTTTAAATAACATATATGGAGTTTCATATCACCGCTAGTAGTATATGTTTTAAATCACATATTATGGAGTTTCATATCTTTTCCTTCAGAATACTGTTGCAAATACTTTACTGCTGCACATCCTTTGTTGTTGTAGCATATCCTACTATAATACCATGGTACACACCTATTCTCCATATGATATACATACCTATTCTTCATATTGATACATTCCTAAACACACATGCGCATGCCCAAGCTCAAGCTACTAAGACTATGCCTCAACCCTCTGCAATTGGCTTCAGTACTTTAAGAACCTATCTGCCACTGCCCCTAACACATTGCACACTGCTGCTGCTTGGTTTAAAAAAACTGCAGTGCCTATGCACTGCTAGAGGAAACCCCTGCACCACACCTACAGCTACAGCTGCACCCTGCCTAGACACACACAGACACACACTGCCCTGTTACCTGCATTACGGTGTAGTGCCCCATGAAATACATTTCCTGTGAAAGAACACTACAATAAATGTGGAAGAATCACTAACAGAACCATAGTGAACTATTATTCCTTCAATTATAAGAACGGTTAGAATTTAAGGCTTACAACATGATTCAATTAATTAGTTTAATCATGAGTACCTCCCCTAAATGACAAATATTATGATCATGTAAGATACTCCTAGCAAATTACATTTAGCATTCTATCAACTTTCAATGTCCTTGTACCAATAGAGTCCAAAACCTTCCACCAGAAACTTACAACAAGTCCCCAAAAAAGAATATTAAACTTCCAACAAGTCTTTGTACTAGCAGCATGATGGTCAAATCAAGCATTGCTGCAACAATATGGCATGCCAATAGATCCTCTATGTAAATTGTGAGTGAAGTTTAATATGAAGTATAAATTCTTTTGTTTGTGAAGGACAAAGTAATCATGAAGAGAAGTTTATACTGGTAATTTTTAATTTACTCCTAATTTTTCTACTTCCCACATAACTAAAGGATTGGTGTCATAAGAGGAACTTTAATTTCCTGTTAGATTCTTATGAAAAAAATTCAAACCAAGTTTTAAAATGTCTTTCTTAATTAGTAATAAGTTTTAAAATGTCTCATATAAAAAAGAATCTAACAGGAAATTAAAGTTCCTGTTAGATATAATTAAGAATATCCAACTGTAATCACACATCCTAAACGACTCGACCATACCAACTAAAGAAACATAAGAACTTGTAATGTAGCATATAACTCTGAATATTTCAACAACACAAACATATCACCTATTATAGCATATCACCATAAAATAGAACACAAACGTAAAGATTGCCCCTAGTCCGGTTGGCCCACCTTGAGAAACTTAACTTCGCTGGGGAAGATTGTTGCAACCGCAGGAACTTTCGACTTAATTGGCGAAGATTGCTGCAACCAAAGGATATAGGTTGAGAATAGAAGAGTTTCAGAGTTCAACGCGATAGAAAAAAAGTAAAAAAAGTATAGAAGTAGTGAGGGAGAACCTATACCTCTTCTTTCAATTGATTTTTTGGGGGAGGAGAGCTTCTGCGGGTGTCCGTCGGTTAAAAAGAGAGGGAAGATCAGATGATCGGCTATTTTTAGCATGGAAAAAGGAGGGAAAATTTGGTGATTAGGTTTTCGTTTCTTTCAATTGATTTTTTGGGGGGAGGAGAGCTTCTGCGGGTGTCCGTCGGGTAAGAAGAGAGGGAAGATCAGATGATCGGCTATTTTTAGCATGGGAAAAGGAGGGAAAATTTGGTGATTAGGTTTTCGGGAAGAAACAGGGGGGAAATTTGGGGGTCGGTGGTTTTTTTGTGTGTGTGTTGGAAAGATGAGGTGAAGAGAAATTATAGGGATAGTCCCAATTTCGGAACCAGTCTAAAATTGTAACCAAGACAAGTTATGCCTGCGCCTTTTCTGAAATATATTTGCATATTTCAATACATCTTTTTTAGACTGTATATATATATATATATATATTATATATATATATATATAATATATATAATATATATATATATAATTTCCAATTTGTATATAAAAATGCAAATCCTAATCGGGTTAGGGGTCCGTGACTTGAATTTTTGGTAATATGCAAATACTAATCTGGTTAGGGCAGGTGAGATGTATTTTGGTCATACTCAAATATGGTTAGGATTTCAATATTGATGTGAAAAGAATACTCAAATCCGATTACCTCTATGGACTCCGTGAATCTTTTGTATAAATATTAAAAATTTCATCTGTCAAATCCAGTCTAGAATTATCTTTGTCAAATTTTTTTGGTATACTCAATAATACTACTTAGAAACGACTAAAAAATATACCGTAATATATTATCAATTAGTAATATATATACAAATTAAAAAATTTAATTGTCGTACACATACTATATAATTATAATATGACTTATAAACGACTCAAAAATAAGCTGTAATATATATATATATATATATATATATATATATAATATATATATATATATTATATATCTATATATATATATTATTAAAAAATTAATTACGGTATATGTTATCTTCTCGCTTAGTTGATGAAAAAAAAAAAAATAACTTGAACATATAACAAATTCTAAAAAAATATACGATTTATAAACGACTCAAAAATAAGTTGTATTATAGAATTAATATATATATATTCAAAATTTTAATTATTGTATATGTTATCTTCTCGCTTAGTTGATGAAAAAAATAAAAAATAACTTGAACATATAACAAATTTTATAAATATATTCAATTTTTAAGTTATATTTAAGCTAACTCTAATCGTAGGGCGATGATGAGCCTAGCCTGCACAGTGTGAGGCACCAGCAACGTCTGAGTACTCATGACAAATGGCCGTGATCTGAACTTGGTGGGCCACGAATGGGAAGTCCGTTCATGATAACTCAACTAATAGGGTGTCGCGCAGGCTGTCGGGAACCGCCACCATTCTACCACAGGTATAAACGACGGCCGACCACGCGGTCCGTTGTGCGGTGTTGTAAGGACGTCGAGAAGATGACGTGTGCATAGAACGGTTGGCTGCAGGACGGCATCAGCTGCCGTAGGCGTCTGAAGATGGAGGGCGCCTTCGGCGAGGCGTTGAGTTGCGGGCGTCGAAATACGTTATGGCCGTCTCGTTGAGCTCTAGAGCGCGCGTGCGTGAGGTGTGCGTTCGGGGCGATGATCGATACCGATATATTTTGTTTTCCTAATCTGATATCATCGCTACTGATACTAACTGATACCGATGTTTGGATTCTCTTTCCAGTCAAGTCATAAAAGATAATTGAACAAAAAAGGGGCCATTCATCAAGGGAGTAAAAGCATATAAATGAAGAAAACTTATTTATCTCAATGATTAAGTTTTAGAAATTCGGATAGTTTGCTAGATATTTTTAATAGTCATTAATTGAATATATGACATAATCTAAGCTAAAAAATACTTTAAAGAGTAAAATAGAGGTTTAGGAGTCATGACTTTTACACGAATGAAGATAGAATGAGCAGGAAGATATTGCGTTAGTCTTGTCTTTCGAAGCTGTGGAAGGGATGGGTTTCAACACATGATAAATCCATTTAATCACGAGATGCTACCAAGTGAGGCATCGACCTAATAAAACCAACATTTCAAATAATATCATATAAATATTTTATATAAATTTACAATATTGTCTAAACATTGTGAAATACACATCTTTTAGAATATTTTATAAAGTTTGTTCAATATAACCATTTTATAATGTTTCTTAAACATGTCATGATATGACATACACAACGTTTATATATAGTGGTAAAATAAAATTAATTTATAACATCAAACAATCATTATAAAATATATAAAATATAACATTTTATAAACTTGTTGAACATGACATTTTTACATATTTTAATACGTTGTCAAAATAAACAACTTTGACACCTTTAAATAAATGTTGTCGAAATTAATAAATATTACAATGTTAATAAATGTTGTTGGAGAAAGTAATATACAACTTTTTTGAATGACCAACATATTCCTTTAATAAATCGGAGTTTGCTTTTCCAACTTTACAATTTTATATTATGCAAAAAGTTGACATTTTTATATTTAGTAAATCGAGAACAAAAAGTTATAAGGAACGGAGGGTTCACGATGAGTATTGCTCTTTGTATTCCAATTCTCAATGTCCTCTTATATATTATTTATTTTAGGAGGGCCCTACCATAAATAATTATCAATTATTATATTTTTCGCATATTTAGTGCTTGTATGCTCCCTAGTGCAACTGTTTGGTCGGTGCCACAAATATGTACATGTTGTTGTAGCAACAAAGTGACTTTTCTTTGGTCCATTACAATTCTTTATCAACTCAAGCTAATTTAAAGATATAATGACACCATACAAAATAATAACTAATTTAAAGAATAGAAGAACACTTCTTTTGGGAGGAATGAAAAATTTGGGGAAATTCAACACCACACTGACACATGTAAGAAACGTGTAACTTATGATGGACGAGGGTGTGTCTCTTTTTTGGCCAAACACATGGATATACAATTTAAAATATTTAAAAGATAGATACATTAACGACATTTATTTATAGTGGCAAAATATAGATAAATTTATAACATTGTATAAACATTGTAAAATACACACCTTTTATAACATTTAAACGTTGGTGAATATAATCCTTTACATATTTCTTAAACATTGTAACATAATAACATATATGCACAATTTATATACAGTGGTACAATAAAATTACTTTTACAACATCGTACAAATATTGTGAAAGATAGAAAACTTACTACATTTGATGAACGTTGTTGAACATGATATTTTTACAATATTTAGAAAACATTGTCAAATTTAATAACTTTGATAACATTAAATAAACGTTGTCAAAATTATACATTTTACATTGTTAATAAAATGTTGTTGAAGATAGTAATACACAACTTTTGTGAATGACTATGTAGAGCATTAACGTTTGAATATTAAACGTTGTTT
>JANAVB010014799.1:2943005-3063005 GCA_029216955.1 Iris pallida
CCCAGCGGACAAAATAAAAATGGGAATCAGAAGCGGTCATGGTGCTAGTAGCCCAGGACAGAGACAGACTGGCCTTATCTCAAAAAAACATAGACTACATAAACGCATACTTCAAATACACCCACTATTATAAGCCTCTGAGTTTCATTCCTAAGCAATGGTACCAAACATGGACTACGTAGTCCGACAAACTCAAACACGCCCGTGTAAGGAGTCTGCTAAGTTCTCTTGTCCTGCAATTTTTCCTACAGCTTTGTTTAGTAAAGCATAGGATGGTAATTATAATATTTCTCTCATTACCAGCTTCAACATTCGCCTCAAGCTTTAGGGTGTCCTTGCCGCTAATATTACTTTCTTGAAATAAACTCAAACCGTGGGATAAACTTTCATATGAAATGAAAAGTTCAAAGATGATAAGAGAAGGAATAAGAAGATTCAAAAGAAATTAACAGAAATCCCAGGAAACATAAATATACCTCTTTGAAGAAATAACAAGCTTTCCATTTCTATACTCGGGTTCCTTGTTGTTCATCAAATGGTAAGACACTGCTGACACCACAATTTCTTCTACATAATTACTAAGAACCATTGTATCTGCCAGGCAAATCGAGCTTAAATCATCATACAGGACAATGGGATTGTTTTTGGATACTGCAACAAGAACCTACATAAGATAATTAGGAACCCACTTGATTAGGAAAAAAAAATCAAATTTAGACAACAAAAATAAAATGTATGGACTTTATCTAAGCAAGCTAATTCATTTTCATTATACAGTTAAGGCATAAAAAGAATAAAAACAGTACCTTGTAAATTGATTGTATGAGAAGCTTCTCATCGAAAGACCAGCTGCTTGTTCGTTTTAGAGAACCTAAATATCCAACCATGAAAAAAGTTAAGAGCCACAAGATATATATCGATGATCAAAGCAAGAGACTTCCCATCGATGATCAAAACAAGGCATTCTACATGAGAAATAATTAATTTTGAATAGCAAAAAACCATTAAGCTTAGGTATATCTTAGCCAACAGTACAACCAATTCTTTCAATATCTGACCAATAAGATAGGCCTGAGTTGGGGAGCTCTGAGCCAGGTAATTCCTTCCCTATGTTTCTGGAATTTCTTCCACTATGTTTCTGGAATTTCTTTCATTGAAGAAGATTGAATATCCAAACTTTACAATGTGGTAATTGGTACAAATATATATATGCATGAATACATGATATAATTATTGATGTTATAGACTGAAAAGGGGTTGTGATAAGTTCTCTGCTTTTAGAATGGCAAGTAGGCCCTTCTAATCACAGGCTTCAACTCTAAGAACTTAAACTGCAAGACTAACTCTACAGTTTATACAAATATACTAGATATGTGGCATATGAGGCAGTTAAGGCTCTTTATGACTCATACCAGCAATTTATAAATATATACATCTACTAAAGGGTCTGCAAAACTACAATTACATTATATAAAGACATAAAAAACAAAACTACAATTACAATTATATTATAACTCTAAAAAAATTACCTAGCAGGTTTCTTTTCCTTAGAGATGAGTAAGCTCCTTCTCCCTCCTCCTTTATCCGGGCTTGGGACCGGCAATGTAAAATTTACATTGGCGGAGTTAAAAAGGGTTGACAAAGATATCCTGTCAAGATACTCAATAAAACATCCATACCATATAGCATCAAAATATTTAATAAAACTCAATACAATAAAAATTCTTAAAAAGGAGTCTAAACTGTCGATAATAGTCAAATAAGGATTCTAAATATCAAAAGAGATAAACGCTTTGCTCCATGCAACTGTAGATCCTATAGCATCCCTAACCACCTTGAGTTCATCTGTACTTCTCCACAAATAAGCTTCTTCATCCACCGCAATATCAACAGAAACCTTCCAAGCATCGAGTCCTAGAGGTTTGAAGTGAACCAAATCAGTAGGATTTGTAGAAAAGATTTCACCTTCAGCCACAACTTCTCCTTTCCTATACCAACTCAACAACTTGCATTTAGCTCCAACCAATGGCTCATGCATGTTATTGGTACCTTCCATGATGTTGCTAGCACGATTTGACTATATACCATAATAAACATATACAATTAGTTTGCATGTGGACACCAATGGTCAATTAATAGACAACAAAAACTAACTTGGTGATTTACCATGGGAGTATCAACTTCGGGTGAACGTGCATTACCAAGTGAGCGATGATTTTCCTATCATAATTACAATAAGCATATGCAATCAGTTCACAAAATCTACTAAATTATGTTAATCATGAAAACCAAACCCAAGATCTTACCTCCAAAAACATATCTAGTCTAGCCTCCATTTTTCTCATTTTTTCTTCAAGTGAAAGCACCACCTTATTAGTATGTGCTTGGGCTTTTAGCTTGGAAAGTGTAACTCCAAACCCTAGTCCTTTTACCCTACCAGGTCGATCTTCACCCAAAACATGTGAAAGAGCATCATGTTTCATTGATGTTTCTGTGGACTTAGTTCGTGATTCATTGAAATCTTTAATTTTTTTCTGGAAAATCAATATGAAAAATATTTAATGTTAACTGAGGAAGATAGTAAGAATATACATATAATAATTATGTTTTTCTTACCATTGATGCTTCGACAGCTTTATTTGTCGGTTCTCGATCCTTGTTCAAATGTCCTTCGGTCCACAATAGAACTCTTGTTACTTCCTGATCCGGTTTTTCTTTCATCTGCAAATTATAATAAATTAGCATACTTCGAACAAATGTGGCTATCCATATAACCTAATTGCAGAAATACTATAATGAATTTTTACCAATTTAACCGCCAATCGTGCATAGCCTCTCCGACTCATCGTGTGTGGTTGTGTATGATGTTTCCTTACTTCCTTCATCAGGACGCTTTTAGTCTATGTCAAAGAGTAAATCAATAGCAGGTTGAAAAAAAATAGGAACAAGAAGCATGAAATTAGTTGTATTATATTATTAATCATTAGACTTTTTAACCTACTTGAAATTTTGGAGAAGTTCTTTTTTTTATGAATTCACTCCATTGGTGATCAGATAAGTTCATAGGCTTTAACCCAACAAGACTTGCCGCCTTTTCTTCATCTTCTAGCGTAAGAGCTTCCATCACTCCATTGCCTACACGGGATCTATACTCTCTCAAGGAAGTTGCCATCTTTTGCAATACGTAATCCTTTTGTGTTTCATCCAAATTGTATCTCAACTGTAATGCATATCATTTATAATATATTTAGATATAAAAATACATTGACAACTAGTATCTGAATCAGATATATTTAATGGGTAACTTACCAGCACAAGTGTCCAGAGGTTGTCTTTATGATCCGTCGGAACTTTTCTCCAATCGTCAAAGAGTATCGGAACCTTGTCACGGACTAAGGCACCTATGAATGAGGATAAGGTAACAGAATTGTCACATATAGGTTGTCCCTTTTCATTGAATTCCACTGCTAAAGCTGCACGATGAGTATCTTGAACCCCAAGACCTTTCAGTTGTGTTTTGCCGCGTTTAATCCTTTTAGGTTTAGGATTTTCGCCATTATTTTGAGTAGAATTTCCTTCAGGTTCATCATTGTTTTGAGTTGAATTTTCTTCATATTCGTGATTGTTCTGAGAACCATTTACTAAAGGGTCTGCATCAGGCAAAGTTGGATCATCTAAACCCACGTCTTGGATATTATCATCATCGTGTTGAAGATCTGCAATAGAAGGCATAAGCGATGGTGGTGATTGTCTTGTCTGTATTTCCGTCCTTTTATCCTTCTGAAATATAATTTAAGTTGAAAATCAGTATACAAAGTAAAAAAAAATTAACTAAATTCTACATTCTTGATTTTGTGTCTAAATAATGCAATGAAGAAAGACCCATACAATCAGATTATCACACCCATTGGCTCCAGTATTCACAGATTGCAATCTTTTTGAGGATCGCTTCGGCAACCTATTTGAATTCTGAAAATATAATACATTTTTGTACAAATCTTTAGACAAAGTAAAATCTAAACAAAGTAAATTTATGACAATGGAAATTATAACTTTTATTACCTTCATTTGGCGTTGGCACTCCTAAATTTCAGTTACCGATTGTTCCAATTGCTGAAAGTGACAAAAAGGAACTAACATATACAATTAGGTTCAATAAATATGAAATTAAATTAATATCCAAGTCGATTCATAGTCTGACACATAACAAGAATTAAAATACAAACAGAAAGATCAACTAAAACAACCAAAGTACTGCATCCAGAACAACTAAAACAACCAATACAAAAAGAATTCCAAAGCAACATAAGTAATCACTACTATAGTAAAATGCCTTCACAATCCCTTCTTTCAAAGCTATCATCTTCATCGTCCATATCTTCATTGAGCTTCGATACATCCAACGGTTGAGAGCTTATTTCAGTATTCTCGTCAAATGATTCTAATTCATGGAAACCTCTAGGTGGTGCTTTCAACACAACATACCAGTTAGATGAATCAGACTCTCTTGAGTAGAAAACTTGCTTAGCTTGAGAAGCTAGAATAAAAGGATCACTTTGAAATTGATTTTGATATTGGTGGAGATTAACTAATATAAAACCATCTTCAACCTTTACGCCACGATCAATACTAGCCCAATCACATTTAAACACCGGAATTTGGAGAATATTGTAGTCCAACACAATAATTTCACTTAGCACACCATAGTAAGCCTTAGAAGCTTGTATCCTATTACTGGAATCATTCACACTGTTTGCTTCAATCGAAACACCACTATTTTGTGTTGCCCTTTGGACATCTTTGGTATGAAACCGACGCCCATTGATAACATATCCAGTATAAGTAACTGCTTACTTTATAGGCCCATATGATAACCACTTTATCGTATCAGATATAGGCTTTCCTGTGCTAATTTCCCCTTGAACCTGTAAATTTGTTTCACATTAGTTATAATAATCAGTAAATATAAGTGAGTGTTTATTGCAAAGCTTAAATTTTGTATATGTGTTGCAATTTTATATTGGACTAATAAAAAAATTATATAATCATTACCTTTTCTTGGAACCAATCAGTAAATGTAATCGAGTGTTTATTCCAAAGCTGGAGTTCATTTGTGACGAGACGACTATCTAAATGCTTCAGCTCATCCATATGCATTCTAGTAGAAAACAATATGGTAAAAAATGTAAGTATTACCCTAACTAAGCTTATAATGTAGATTCTTTTCTTATTGAGTATGTAAATACTTACTTTTCATAAGGCTCCACTTCTGCAGTATTAAATAGCACATAGTGGTGTGCAACTTTTAACATTTCATCAGATATCATTACATGCTTTCCTTTACTAATTGGACGACCTACACTCTGAAATCCTTCATTTCGACTATGTCGCTCACCTATTTCAGCAGCTTCTTTCATGTAACCACTACAATATCTCATACACTCCTCCGTAAGATAACTCTCTGCTATGCACCCTTCAGGACGTGCGGGGTTTTTAACATACCCCTTTAGTGTTTTCATATATCTACAAAAAAAAATGTTTCCAAATATATAACATTTTTTATATGAATTCTACAAAGTAACTTTTGAGGAGTAAGAGGATATAGTGTTGCACCTTTCAAACGGATACATCCAACGATAATGTACAGGGCCACACAAACGCATTTCTCGCACTAAGTGGATGGTCAAGTGTATCATAATATCAAAAAATGATGGAGGAAAAAACCTTTCCAACATGCACAATGTCTCGACAACTTGATTCTCAAGATTTTCCAGCCTCCTTCGATCTATTACCCTTTGGCATAGTAAATTGAAAAATGAAGATAACCGAAATATCGCATTCCTTGGACCCTTTGGTAAGAGTCCTCTCAAAGCTACAGATAAAAGTTGTTGCATCAGAACATGGCAGTCATGGGACTTGAGACCTATGACGTTGTTATCCTTTGAGAAACATCTCCGAATATTAGAACTATATCCATCGGGTACCTTCAATTTCCTTAAACGATTATAAAAAATCTGTTTTTCTTGTTTCGATAATGTGTGTTGTGCTGCTGGAAGGTATGTCTTTCCATCCCTTTCTTGAGGATGCAACTCATTCCTAATTTTCATATGTTGCATATCTTTTCGAGAATTAAGATTGTCTTTAGATTTTCCTTTTATATCCAAAATAGTGCCAATTATACTCTCGCAGACATTTTTTTCAGTATGCATTACATCCAAGTTGTGACGTAACAACAACTCCTGAAAAAAAACACAAAAAAAATATTTTTAGAATCTGTATTAAATCTAAATTAAGAAAAACATAATAGTACTAGATTAATTTAGGTAACTTACCTTCCAATAAGGCAACTCGAAGAATATCGATTTCTTCTTCCATATCTGAATATTAGCATCATCTGTATCTTTTACCTTTTGTGATTTTTTCCTTTTCAATTCTTTGATTTTTTTTCCTTTCCCCAATCATTTTCAATATTACTTGTAGCTTTAAACACGTCCATACTGCTCATTACAACTGGCTTACCCCTCTCTTCATTTTTACCATTAAACCAACTCTTTTTTTTACGAAAAGGGTGGTTTGGAGGAAGGAATCTCCTATGATGCATGTATACACATTTACTACTAAATGGTAACCAGTCATATAATGTATTAACACCACAAATAGGACAAGCTGCCCTTCCTTTTGTGGTACAACCAGCCAGATTACCGTAAGCGGGAAAATCGTTAATAGTCCACATCAAGATAGCATTAAGCTTGAACATGGACTTACTGAATGCATCATATACCTCCACTCTATTATTCCATAGCTCTTTTAAATCATCTACAAGTGGTTCCAAGTATACATCAATGTCATTACCTGGTTGCTTTGGACCTGGAACTAATAAAGATAACATTAGGTGCTCTTTTTTCATGCATAACCATGGAGGAAGGTTATATGTAACAAGTATGACCGGCCAACAACTATATGTGGAGCTAAGATCAGAAAAAGGATTAAATCCATCGGCTGCAAGTCCAAATCTCAAATTTCTAGATTCGGAAGCAAAATTAGGCCACTTTCTGTCAATTGTCTTCCAAGCTAAAGAATCAACTGGGTGTCTTAGTTTGCCGTCTGTGCTTTTATTCGTGTCATGCCATCTCAGTTGTTCTGCTATATCTTGAGATCTAAACATCCTTTTAAGCCTAGGTATTATTGGAAAATATCTAAGCACCTTCACTGGCACCCTTTTCCTATTCTCATTGCCATCTTTTTTATACCTTGAAGAGCCACATTTTGGACAAGCATCCAGATCGGAGAATTCTTTTCTAAACAGACAACAATCATTCTCACAAGAATGTATTTTTTCGTAATTGAGATCAAAAGACTTCAACAACTTTTTTGTTTCATAGTTGCTTTTTGGAAGCACATTCGCATCTGGTAGCATACCACTAATTGTGGTTAGAAGTTCGTTAAAACTACTAGTTGATAATCCATTCATAGTTTTGATCTTGTATAAAGCTATTGTAGCAGAAATCTTTGTAGACTTAGTACAACCTGGATATAAAGGAGTTTCAGCATCTTCTGGAACATTGACCTCTTGTGTTTCATTTCTATCATCTAGAATAATTTCATCATGTGCGTCTAGAAACATCCTATATGTATCAGAAAATAATTCTTCATCTCCATGAACAGTAGAACGTTCTCCATGCAAAACCCAAGTAGTGTAAGTAGGATCCATGCCATTACACACTAAGTGCTCAAACACAATATGACCAGGTAGGTTAGCACATGTGTTCCGACACTTTGTACATGGACAACTAATATTCTCAAGTTGTTCCTTGTTTCTGAGATTATCTTTTGCAAGATCTGACTTTCTAAAAACTTATTATATTTCATAGCATTTTTAACAAAATTTGATGCTCCTTCTTTGTACTCGTTAGTGACTCTGCATAAAGAAATATATTTTTAAAAAAAATGATAGCATAATATTGAAAAAATAGACAATAATATAATATAAAAATTATGATGTTAATGTCAAATTTAACCTTGGCAGATGAACCCAAGCCTTATCCATCACAAGAATGATGCATTTTTTTCCTATCAGTCTATTACTTCTGTAAAGGAAAAGAAAAAAACAAAATTGTGAATTATGTTGCATTTTGAGTTAAAATCCATTAACTACAAGAAAACACACTTTTTGCTACAAAACTTTAGCAGCAGAAATATTTTGTTGCAAAAGACTACTTAATTGCAACCAAAGAACAATAGGATTTGTTGTCCGTGTCGTGACTGCAACAACGTGTATTCGCAACATATAAATGTGGTGGAAACTCACCTTTTTGATAAAGGGATGACTAAAACTTATACCAATTGAGTACATCATGGGAAAAAATTTGAACATACGACGATTCTTGACGATGATAGTGATGATGATGATGGTACAGGTGAAGAAGAGACTCTAACTGATAGTATTCATGAGATGCAAGATTTTTTTGAAGACTTACATGTTGGAACATTCATGAATTCTAGTTTGGGTGAAGCACCTAGTCAGGAACAAGTAGGAATCAAACCACAAAAATCAGTCATGAATTCATGTATTCTGATAAAATTAGTCAGGAATCAAACCACAAAAATCAGTCATGAATTCATGTATTCTGATAAAATCAGTCATGAATTCATGTATTCTGATAAAATCAGTCATGAATTCATGTATTCTGATAGTATTCATGTTATGCATATAAAAAAGAATCTAACAGGAAATTAAAGTTCCTCTTATGACACCAATCCTTTAAACTAGGATTACTAATTAAGAAAGACATTTTAAAACTTGGTTTGAAATTTTAAAACCAAGTTATTCTGATAGTATTCATGTATTCTGATTTCTTTATTATTGGTTGCAACCGGCCGATACCAACATTTTCTTACCTTTCCCTATCAAGCCAACTAATAAAATAGAAAAAAATTGTTATTGAAAAATCAATGTCAACCCAATAATTCAATGGTGCAGAGAATCGACATGTTATTTTGTGTCGACGATAATATTACTTATCAACTTACTACTTGATACTATAAAATTACAGATTCAAAAGAAATTTCTATTTGTAAATTGACAACATTGGTCCATATTAATTAAAAATAAATTGAAAGATAAAGAAAGATGAAGAGAATCAGAGGAGGGAAGCCAAAGAGAAGGGGGTCCTGACAACTACCAACGAAAGGGGGCTGACAACTATCAACGATAATAACTTACATAATTCATAAAGTTATGCCTAATGTATCAGCTTTTTTGTTTTTAAAAAATAATTTTTAGGTCTTGAAAAGTATAACTAGAACCTCCTTATCTTTGATATGGAACCCCTGATTCAGTAAAACCTAGGGATTTACACTGAACCTTGGTTAGAAGTAATTTGGGTTTTAAAGTACTTCTCTGCTAGTGAAGGAAATTGATCCACATAATTATTATATGTGGTCAAAACATTAGGATGTATACATGGAAAGCCTCTGATAATTTTAGTTTGCATTTGCATTTGATATGTCATTCTTTAAGCTTTCGATTTACATCTTAACTTTGAATGTCTAGAGTAAGCAAAAGCTTTTTAAATAACATATTATGGAGTTTCATATCAACGCTAGTAGTATATGTTTTCTAAATCACATATTATGGAGTTTCATATCTTTCCTTCATAGAATACTGTTGCAAATACTTTACTGCTGCACATCCTTTGTTGTTGTAGCATATCCTACTATATAATACCATGGTACACACCTATTCTCCATATTGATATACATACCTATTCTTCATATTGATACATTCCTAAACACACATGCGCATGCCCAGAGCTCAGCTACTAAGACTATGCCTCAACCCTCTGCAATTGGCTTCAGTACTTTAAGAACCTAACTGCCACTGCCCCTAACACATTGCACAACTGCTGCTGCTTGGTTTAAAAAAACTGCAGTGCCTATGCACTGCTATAGAGGAAACCCCTGCACACAACCTACAGCTACAGCTGCACCCTGCCTAGACACACACAGACACACACTGCCCTGTTACCTGCATTGCGGTGTAGTGCCCCATGAAATACATTTCCTGTGAAAGAACACTACAATAAATGTGGAAGAATCACTAACAGAACCATAGTGAACTATTATTCCTTCAATTATAAGAACGGTTAGAATTTAAGGCTTACAACATGATTCAATTAATTAGTTTAATCATGAGTACCTCCCCTAAATGACAAAATATTATGATCATGTAAGATACTCCTAGCAAATTACATTTAGCATTCTATCAACTTTCAATGTCCTTGTACTAATAGAGTCCAAAACCTTCCACCAGAAACTTACAACAAGTCCCCAAAAAAGAATATTAAACTTCCAACAAGTCTTTGTACTAGCAGCATGATGGTCAAATCAAGCATTGCTGCAACAATATGGCATGCCAATAGATCCTCTATGTAAATTGTGAGTGAAGTTTAATATGAAGTATAAATTCTTTTGTTTGTGAAGGACAAAGTAATCATGAAGAGAAGTTTATACTGGTAATTTTTAATTTACTCCTAATTTTTCTACTTCCCACATAACTAAAGGATTGGTGTCATAAGAGGAACTTTAATTTCCTGTTAGATTCTTATGAAAAAAAATTCAAACCAAGTTTTAAAATGTCTTTCTTAATTAGTAATAAGTTTTAAAATGTCTCATATAAAAAAGAATCTAACAGGAAATTAAAGTTCCTGTTAGATATAATTAAGAATATCCAACTGTAATCACACATCCTAAACGACTCGACCATACCAACTAAAAGAAACATAAGAACTTGTAATGTAGCATATAACTCTGAATATTTCAACAACACAAACATATCACCTATTATAGCATATCACCATAAAATAGAACACAAACGTAAAGATTGCCCCTAGTCCGGTTGGCCCACCTTGAGAAACTTAACTTCGCTGGGGAAGATTGTTGCAACCGCAGGAACTTTCGACTTAATTGGCGAAGATTGCTGCAACCAAAGGATATAGGTTGAGAATAGAAGAGTTTCAGAGTTCAACGCGATAGAAAAAAAGTAAAAAAAGTATAGAAGTAGTGAGGGAGAACCTATACCTCTTCTTTCAATTGATTTTTTGGGGGGAGGAGAGCTTCTGCGGGTGTCCGTCGGTTAAAAAGAGAGGGAAGATCAGATGATCGGCTATTTTTAGCATGGAAAAAGGAGGGAAAATTTGGTGATTAGGTTTTCGTTTCTTTCAATTGATTTTTTGGGGGGAGGAGAGCTTCTGCGGGTGTCCGTCGGGTAAGAAGAGAGGGAAGATCAGATGATCGGCTATTTTTAGCATGGGAAAAGGAGGGAAAATTTGGTGATTAGGTTTTCGGGAAGAAACAGGGGGGAAATTTGGGGGTCGGTGGTTTTTTGTGTGTGTGTTGGAAAGATGAGGTGAAGAGAAATTATAGGGATAGTCCCAATTTCGGAACCAGTCTAAAATTAGGTAACCAAGACAAGTTATGCCTGCGCCTTTTCTGAAATATATTTGCATATTTCAATACATCTTTTTTTAGACTGTATATATATATATATATATATATATATATATATATATATATATATATATATATATATATATATATATATATATATATATATATATATTTCCAATTTCGTATATAAAAATATGCAAATCCTAATCGGGTTAGGGGTCCGTGACTTGAATTTTTGGTAATATGCAAATACTAATCTGGTTAGGGCTAGGTGAGATGTATTTTTGGTCATACTCAAATATGGTTAGGATTTCAATATTGATGTGAAAAGAATACTCAAATCCGATTACCTCTATGGACTCCGTGAATCTTTTGTATAAATATTAAAAATTTCATCTGTCAAATCCAGTCTAGAATTATCTTTGTCAAATTTTTTTGGTATACTCAATAATACTACTTAGAAACGACTAAAAAATATACCGTAATATATTATCAATTAGTAATATATATACAAATTAAAAAATTTAATTGTCGTACACATATACTATATATATTATAATATGACTTATAAACGACTCAAAAATAAGCTGTAATATATATATATATATATATATATATATATATATATATATATATATATATATATATATATATATATATATATATATATATATTAAAAAATTAATTACGGTATATGTTATCTTCTCGCTTAGTTGATGAAAAAATAAAAAAATAACTTGAACATATAACAAATTCTAAAAAAATATACGATTTATAAACGACTCAAAAATAAGTTGTATTATAGAATTAATATATATATATTCAAAATTTTAATTATTGTATATGTTATCTTCTCGCTTAGTTGATGAAAAAAATAAAAAATAACTTGAACATATAACAAATTTTATAAATATATTCAATTTTTAAGTTATATTTAAGCTAACTCTATGATCGTAGGGCGATGATGAGCCTAGCCTGCACAGTGTGAGGCACCAGCAACGTCTGAGTACTCATGACAAATGGCCGTGATCTGAACTTGCGTGGGCCACGAATGGGAAGTCCGTTCATGATAACTCAACTAATAGGGTGTCGCGCAGGCTGTCGGGAACCGCCACCATTCTACCACAGGTATAAACGACGGCCGACCACGCGGTCCGTTGTGCGGTGTTGTAAGGACGTCGAGAAGATGACGTGTGCATAGAACGGTTGGCTGCAGGACGGCATCAGCTGCCGTAGGCGTCTGAAGATGTCGGAGGGCGCCTTCGGTGAGGCGTTGAGTTGCGGGCGTCGAAATACGTTATGGCCGTCTCGTTGAGCTCTAGAGCGCGCGGAGTGCGTGAGGTGTGCGTTCGGGGCGATGATCGATACCGATATATTTTGTTTTTTCCTAATCTGATATCATCGCTACTGATACTAACTGATACCGATGTTTGGATTCTCTTTCCAGTCAAGTCATAAAAGATAATTGAACAAAAAAGGGGCCATTCATCAAGGGAGTAAAAGCATATAAATGAAGAAAACTTATTTATCTCAATGATTAAGTTTTAGAAATTCGGATAGTTTGCTAGATATTTTTAATAGTTCATTAATTGAATATATGACATAATCTAAGCTAAAAAATACTTTAAAGAGTAAAATAGAGGTTTAGGAGTCATGACTTTTACACGAATGAAGATAGAATGAGCAGGAAGATATTGCGTTAGTCTTGTCTTTCGAAGCTGTGGAAGGGATGGGTTTCAACACATGATAAATCCATTTAATCACGAGATGCTACCAAGTGAGGCATCGACCTAATAAAACCAACATTTCAAATAATATCATCCTATAAATATTTTATATAAATTTACAATATTGTCTAAACATTGTGAAATACACATCTTTTAGAATATTTTATAAAGTTTGTTCAATATAACCATTTTATAATGTTTCTTAAACATTGTCATGATATGACATACACAACGTTTATATATAGTGGTAAAATAAAATTAATTTTATAACATCAAACAATCATTATAAAATATATAAAATTATAACATTTTATAAACATTGTTGAACATGACATTTTTACAATATTTTAATACGTTGTCAAAATAAACAACTTTGACACCTTTAAATAAATGTTGTCGAAATTAATAAATATTACAATGTTAATAAAATGTTGTTGGAGAAAGTAATATACAACTTTTTTGAATGACCAACATATTCCTTTAATAAATCGGAGTTTGCTTTTCCAACTTTACAATTTTATATTATGCAAAAAGTTGACATTTTTATATTTAGTAAATCGAGAACAAAAAGTTATAAGGAACGGAGGGTTCACGATGAGTATTGCTCTTTTGTATTCCAATTCTCAATGTCCTCTTATATATATTATTTATTTTAGGAGGGCCCTACCATAAATAATTATCAATTATTATATTTTTCGCATATTTAGTGCTTGTATGCTCCCTAGTGTGCAACTGTTTGGTCGGTGCCACAAAATATGTACATGTTGTTGCTAGCAACAAAGTGACTTTTCTTTGGTCCATTACAATTCTTTATCAACTCAAGCTAATTTAAAGAATATAATGACACCATACAAAATAATAACTAATTTAAAGAATAGAAGAACACTTCTTTTTGGGAGGAATGAAAAATTTGGGGAGAAATTCAACACCACACTGACACATGTAAGAAACGTGTAACTTATGATGGACGAGGTGTGTCTCTTTTTTGGCCAAACACATGGATATACAATTTAAAATATTTAAAAGATAGATACATTAACGACATTTATTTATAGTGGCAAAATATAGATAAATTTATAACATTGTATAAACATTGTAAAATACACACCTTTTATAACATTTAATAAACGTTGGTGAATATAATCCTTTTACAATATTTCTTAAACATTGTAACATAACAATATATGCACAATGTTTATATACAGTGGTACAATAAAATTACTTTTACAACATCGTACAAATATTGTGAAAGATAGAAAACTTACTACATTTGATGAACGTTGTTGAACATGATATTTTTACAATATTTTAGAAACATTGTCAAATTTAATAACTTTGATAACATTAAATAAACGTTGTCAAAATTAATACATTTTACATTGTTAATAAAATGTTGTTGAAGATAGTAATACACAACTTTTGTGAATGACTATTGTAGAAGCATTAACGTTTGAATATTAAACGTTGTTTGTACTGGTATTTTACAACATTTTTATAATAAAGGTTGTAGAAGACCCCCTTTTTTTACAATGTTTTCAGGATGTGTTGTAGATGAAACGTTATAAAAAGGGTTTTTTCTTGTAGTGAGGAAGAAGGAGGAGAACCCGAAAATATGTGAAGGGTTCCAATTGGTCGGAGCAAATAATGGCCATTGGATCAAAATAAGATCAGCGGCTGAGACTGTTCCCGTTCTGGAACAGTCAGGCCGAATTCGGCCCGAACTCTGGTAAGGGCAGAGTTCGGCCCGAATTTCGGATTCTGGTCACAAAACAGGAATCAGGCTGATATGAAGAAAAATTGGTTAAGTTAGAAAGACCAAAAAGAATGTAAGTATAAATACAAGAAAAGATCCAAGTGATAAACAACGAATAATAGATAGTGAACTCGAAGCAGCAAGGTGAAGTTGAAAAAATAGTATTTCAGCACGTGATAAATAAAAATGAACCGTGTAATAAACAAGGAATTATATCATAATTCAATATTTTGAAGCTGCCATGGGTTAGCTGTAGGGGCCAGATCCCAGCTAGCGGTAGTCCTGAGGACTAGTGCACCATGTCGCTTAGGCTTTTACGCCTTATTGTCAGAAGGACCCTTTCGGCTTGTACCCATAGCAAGTTCATCATAAGAGAATCACGATATACTCGATATTTACGCAGGTTGATTTTAATTTATAACAGCTTCATCTAAAATTCCAAGTTCACGACAGAGAAAATTGAAGCGCTCTTCGGATAATGATTTTGTAAAGAAATCTGCTAACTGATGATCAGTATCAATAAATTCTAAGTTAATCGTGCCATTTTGCTCATGATCATGCAAAAAGTGATGACGTATTTCAATGTGCTTTGTGCGTGAGTAACAAATAGGGTTTTTAGTGAGATTTATAGCACTAGTGTTGTCACAAAAGATTGGAATATGCATGAAAGATAAGTTGTAGTCTTCAAGGATTTGCTTCATCTATAAAATTTGTGCACAACAACGCCCAGCTGCGATGTATTCAGCTTCTGTTGTGGATAGTGCAACATAATTCTGCTTCTTGCTAAACCAAGAGACTAAAGCCTTTCCTAATAAATGACACGTACCGCTCGTACTTTTACGGTCGACCTTGCATCCAGCAAAATCAGCATCAGAGTAACCAATGAGGTCAAATAATGTTGACTTGGGATACCATAGGCCCACTGTAACCGTACCCTTAAGGTATCGAAAGATACGCTTAACAGCGGTCATGTGTGATTCCTTAGGATTTGCTTGATATCTAGCACACAGGCAAACGCTAAACATAATATCAGGGCGACTAGCAGAAAGATAGAGTAGACTGCCTATCATACCTCGATACTTACGTTGATCTACGGGTTTGCCGCTATCATCTGGTTCAAGTTTGGTTTAAGTAGCCATTGGAGTGCTGATTGGTTTGACGTTGTCAAGGTCAAATTTCTTCAACATGTCCTTCGTATACTTCGACTGACAGATGAAGGTTCCATTTGACATTTGTTTGACTTGCAGTCCAAGAAAGTAGTTGAGCTCCCCCATCATGCTCATCTCAAACTCGGTCTGCTTACACTTGGCAAAATCTTGACAAAGGTTTTCATCAGTAGAACCAAATATAATATCATCTACGTATATTTGTACTAAAAGAATAGTGTCTTTGAAAGATTTTATGAAAAGTGTGGTGTCAATTTTCCCTTTTGAAAAACTTTTCTCAAGCAAAAAATTGCTTAGCCGTTCAT
The DNA here is from genome assembly GCA_029216955.1 of Iris pallida. NCBI lineage: Eukaryota > Viridiplantae > Streptophyta > Magnoliopsida > Asparagales > Iridaceae > Iris > Iris pallida. The sequence goes on from JANAVB010014799.1 coordinate 2,959,405, forward strand.
ACCAAGCTCCAGGGGCTTGTTTGAGGCCATACAGCGCTTTCTTTAGCTTGAACACGTGGTCGAGAAATTTGTGATTTTTAAAACCAGGGGGTTGTTTTACATAAACTTCCTCCTTAATAAATCCATTCAAGAAAGCACTTTTAACATCCATTTGAAATAATTTGAAATTTTGAAAGTTTGCAAATGCACAAAGCATTCGAATGGATTCCAATCTAGCAACAGGAGCATACGTCTTATCGTAGTCGATACCTTCCTCTTGGTTGTATCCTTGGGCTACTAGACGAGCTTTGTTGCGTGTGACTGAACCATCTTCATTCACTTTGTTTCTAAAAACCTATTTAGTACCAATAATCGAGTGATTATCCGGTCTAGGAACGAGTTCCCATACTTGGCTCCTCTCGAACTGGTTGAGTTCCTTTTGCATAGCAGAAATCCAAAATTCATCATTGAAAGCTTCTAAAATATTTTTTGGCTCAATTTGTGAAATAAAGACAGTGCTAGCAATAGAGTCACTTAATGATTATCTAGTAGTTACTCTATGTGAAACCTCACCTATTACCAAATTTTCTGGATGAGACGGCTTGAAAGAGAATTTCTTTGGCAAGCCCTCCAGAGAATTGGTTTCGGTTGTGGTGTTCATTGGAGTTGAAGTTGATGGCTCAACATCATCATCAAGAGTAGCTGCTGCACTGTTATCTTCGTCAAAAGTCACATTTGTAGACTCTTCCATAATTAATGAGCGTTTGTTAAAAATTTTATATCCCTTGCTCTTGGCAGCATAGCCAAGGAAAATACCATCGTCAGCTTTGGCATCAAATTTGTCTAAGTTGTCTTTGGTGTTAAGGATAAAGCATCTACAACTAAAAACTCTAAAATAAGAAACATTTAGGGTTCTCCCAAACCAAAGCTCATAGGGTGTTTTCTTCGTAATAGGACGAATAAGCATCCTATTTAAAATGTGGCATGTTGTACTGACAGCTTCAGCCCAAAAGTATTTCGAAAGTGAAAACTTGTTCAACATGACTCTAGCCATATCACCAAGGGTCCTATTCTTCCGCTCCACAACACTATTTTTTTGAGGAGTTCTTGGACAAGAAAACTCATGATCAAAACCATTAGAATCACAAAACTTTTCAAAATCAGAATTTTCGAATTCGCCTCCATGATCACTTCGGATTCGAGTAATCATGTAGCCTTTTTCATTTTGAACTTTCTTAACAAAAATTTTAAAAACCGAAATAGCATCACTTTTATTTGTAAAAAAGAAAATCCAAGTAAATCTAGAAAAGTCATCAATAATAACAAAGGCATAGAGTTTTCCACCAAGACTGGCTACTCTACTAGGGCCAAATAAATCCATATGGAGTAGTTGCAAGGGTCTAGTAGTACTTACAGAGTTAATAGAATGAAATGAGGACTTGGTTGTCTTATTCAATTCGAATTCGGCACATACCGTGTCCTTTTTGAATGTGATATCGGGCAAGCCTCTAACTAGTTCTTAGTCGATAGCCTGGATATAGTATCCATGTTGGCATGACCAAGATGCTGGTGCCATAGTAATCTTTCATCTTTATGAGCATATAAGCATCTACGTGCATTGTTAGTATCTCTAGACAAATAAAAAATATAAATGTTATCCTCTCTTATCCCTTCAAAAGCGATGTATCCTGTTGACCTATCATAAATAAAACATTTATTTTGTCCAAAGTTAATGTCATATCCATGGTCAGCAAGATGACTAATGCTGAGCAGGTTATGCTTTAACTCGGTCACTAGGCAGACATCCTTTATTACGGGAGAGGGAGGATGACCAATAATACCATTACCTATAATATAACCTTTTAGGTTGTTGCCGAAGGATACACATCCTTCTCTCTTCATCGATAGTGATGCGAAAAGATTTGCATCTCCCGTCATATGTCGCGAGCATCCACTATCGAGAATCCACTTACTCTTAGTTGAGGAGGGAAGGTCCACCTACATCAAGAGTAGATGTGACCTTTGGTACCCAAGTTCTTGAGGGTCCTGAAAAGTTAGTTTTCGAAAACCATACATATATCTTTCTATCTACTAATCTTCTAATTCTACATTATGGTGAAATGTGTCCATGTAAACCACAATAAGTACATCTAGCATTTCTATTTATATTAGGAGCATGCTGATGATGTCTATAAGTAGAGTGATGAGGAGTAGTATGATGATATGTAGAGTTAGCATGGTGATGATGACTATATATAGAGTGATGTGGAGTGGCATGGTGATATTGTCTATATGGTATAGCATGGTGATGATGTCTATATGTAGAGTGATGGTGATTGTGTTTTTGTGCAACATAGTGATGATTGTATCTATGTGTAGCATGATAATTGTGTAACATGTGAGAGTTATTTCTACGTGTATGTGGTTTGTGTGCTTTATGAAAGTGTGTGTATATGTATGCATGATTTCGTGTTGTAGGTGGATGATGTGGGTGACTAGTATGAGAAGTGTCATGCTTTATGTGTGTCTCGTGTGATTGGGTTTGAGGTTGAGCAACCTGTTTTCCCAATTTAGTCTCTAATTTCTTAAAGACAGCCTGCAGTTCAGTAATCTTAGCATTCAAACCATATATCTTAGTAATAGAAATCTTGTGTCTACTCTTTTCTTCTACAAGCTTCGTGTTGAGTGCTGTGATTTCTTGTGTTTGTTGTTCAATGCGTGCTTCGGCATCATGTAAGCTTATTTTAAACTTAGATACCTCATCTGTTATATCCGTGGGTGAAGTGTCTCTAATGTTATCAAGCAGTAAAGAAAGTCTTTGAATTTCGACTTCATGACTTTTGATCTTTTCCTTGGCATGTTTATATTTACCAATGACCTTTTTATGATCATCAAGTAAATCGGTAAAAGCATCGCCAAGTTCGTCAAAAGTGAAGTCATCAAGAGTTTCGTTTGATACCTTGTCGGACGTTGCCATTAGGCACACATTTGCCGTGTCTTGAGGAGAGTCCTTTTCTTCCTCGGAGTCACTAGCTTCGCTTTCATGCCAAATGCTTGTGTTGGCATATTTCTTTGAGGAAGTCTTCTTGTATGGCTTCTCATAACGGTTGCTCTTCTTTGATTATGGACAATCTTTTCGGACATGTCCCATCTTCTTACAACCATAGCAGGTTGGCTCTTCTTCGTCGTCTTCTTGTGGTTCCTTCTTTCTTCGGTTGAAGCGAAGGAATTTCTTGAAGTTGCGGACGAGGAGAGCTTGATCGTCACCTTTCGAGTTGTCGTCATCCGTCTCTTCGGGGTCAGCCCTTCGTCAGTGAGCTTTGAGTGCGATCTCCTTAGCCTTAGGAGCAGGCTCTTCGAAGTCCTTGAGGTCAAGCTCATGAGTCATCAGCTTTCCCATCAAGGTCTCCATGGACATGGTTGTGAGATCATTTCCTTCTATGATGGCTGTCACCTTAGGGTTCCAAATCTTTGGTAGCCCCCTAAGTAGCTTGTGAATCTTCTCGTGATTTGAATATTGTTTGCCTAGCGAAGACAGGGGGTTGATGATGTCGAAACATCTTGTGAACATTTGCGTGATCGTCTCATTTGGCTTCATCTTGAAAGCCTCATATTCTTAGGTGAGACGGCTTATCTTTAATTCCTTGACTTGGGTGGTTCCTTCATGCGTCACTTCTAGAAGTCTCCATACTTTGTGAGAGGTGGTGCATATAGAGACCCTGTTGAACTCATTCCTGTCTATAGCACAGAATAAAGCATTAATAGCTCTCGCGTCTAGACTTGCCTGTTTTTTTTCCTCGTCAGAATATTTGTCAGGTGATTTCTCAACGAGATCACCATTGACAACTATTCTGGCAGGATTTTTGTAACCGTCAGTGACGATAGTCCACAGGTCAAAGTCTAGCGACTTGAGATAAAAGCTCATCCTTGTTTTCCAATATGTGTAGTTAGTTCCATCAAATAGGGGAGGCCTATGAGTGGATTGTCCTTCACCGTGATTGGAAATCAAGGATTGTGTGGTTGCCATGGATCAGCTCTAGGATGTTAGTCCTTGTAGAGAGAACAGAGCTCTGATACCAATTGAAGAACAGATGGCAACTCTAGAGGGGGGGTGAATAGAGTTTATAGCGATAATAGCCAATTAAAAACTTAAACTCTTTCACAAGCTAAAATTAATCAGAGTAAATGCGGAAATAAATAAGGAGCAAGAAAGCATACGCAAACACAGCCGATTTTAACCTGGTTTCCCTCGTGGAGGACTAGTCCAGGCCTGAGAACTCTAGCTCAGGATTAAATCCACTATTTGTGAAATAGTAGTTACACCCCGTGCCTTTTCTTCAGAAGAGCACGTCAACTTCTTACAAAGGATCGCAGTGGCGATGCTTGGAATTTTTCAAGCGACTTCTTGAACTCTTGCACAAACTCCTAACTGAGAGATGCTGAGCACTTGAGGCTTAGGGAGCTTGTGGCTAGTAGATGAAGAAGGGTATTGCTTATATTGAGCTTTAGAGAGAAGAGAAGAGAAGATTGGATGAATGAAAATAAGAGAATTCATGGCCTATTTATAGGATACTAGTGGGCAGAATTCGGCCAGAATTCTGGTAGAAATTTTCAAATATTTGGCTGTTGGACAACTAGCAACCAGCCAACCCTAAAAATTAGGGTGCTGATTTTTAGGGGACAGAGTTCGGCCCGAACTCTGTGTGGAGGCAGAGTTCGGCCCGAACTCTGTCTCCAGAGCACAGAATGGGTCTTAAGGTCCAATGGGCTTATTTGGATGTGTGGAGCTTATGAATTTTGGGTAGGTTATAGATTAAGTCTCAAGAGCTCAGCACAACTCAGCTTACATCAGTCTAGACTCAATAAATTTATAAAAATACAGACTCAAAAATGATTTGTATTGCAAAACTGAGCTGTCGTCTGATTTGAGCTGGATGTAGTCGTCGTGTGTCGTATTGAATTATTACAAGTATTATTTAGTCAATGTTATCAATATTTGGTTGACTGTGACTTTGTGTCAACATTTACTTGACACGACTTTTGGGTCATAAAGATTAGATCATAACCCTACCATGGTACCGATATACTTTTCGACCACAGATGGGGACTCAATCTCGACTAAATTCTTTCAACCCGATATGTGATGATTTCCTTTAATGCTTAATTTTGTGCCTTACCTTGATTGCTTAACTCGTTGTCCCATCACACTACTAAGTTGGGTAGAATACCTCACGACCTAACCAACATTTTTGTGGACCACATTGATAGGTTCACTTGGACCATAGAATTCAGTGGACCCTAACTTATCTAGTCAATCAAGCCGACTGTATAGGTCCAAACTTTAGGCAAGACTTAGATTTTAAAGGATCTTGGACTATTTAATTTCCTTCTGTTAGAGTTATGTACTAAAAGCATCACTTTTGTAGTAACCTTATTTCCTTAAATTTTGAATGAGAATCATATGGGCAAATGTTTGCATATTGTATTTGTTGCAAGTGTTAATGCAAATGTCTGATATTCTATATTGTAGATAATATGGTGTGTGGTGTCACACAGAAGATCATATTATCAGTTTCCTATGGAGTATATAAATAGTTCACAACCTAGATGGACTTGGACAATCTATTGGAAAGGTTGTAGTGTAATCTGGTATTAGTCTATCTTGACTATAGGTTTACACTAGTACACTTTGTGTATATTGAACAGGACCACTTGAGGTTGTTCTCTTTGTACTGACTACATAAGAGAACAAACACCTCTGTTATTATAGATGCTTGTGCTCTTAATCCGGATATAATAACGGACATGTATATGCAGTGTGCATTACTTTGACTCATAAAAGAGTGAGATTCATTATGGATCAACAACCTCTATGAATTGGGTAATAACATTGTATGTATGATGGGCTGTTGATTATAAATGGAATCCATGTCCCGATACATCGGGTTGATGATGTCCTCTTAAGGTGCTCATAAGGATTGTCATGTAAACCCTGCAGGTGGATTATATCCGACATGACAAATAAAGTTGAGCGGTACTACTTAAGGATAAAAGATGTCGAATCAATATAGTTGTAAGTAACTTAATTTGATCGACGGACATATGATATCTTAACATGGGGAGCCAAACGAGCATATAATAAAAGAAGCCCACAAACATAATTTGGGATTAGGGAGGTAGTGCAACAATAGCTCATTAGTGGACCGAGCTATTGTTAATGGGTCTGGATTGTGTGCTCGGGCTGAACACGGGATATCCAGATCCGTTAGGAGGCCTAACCCTAATTTCTCCTCATGGTCCCTGTCGTAGCCTATATATATCCTCTATTCTCTGGCCGCCAGATGACTGATCAAAAATCTAAAATTTTCTCTAAATTCGTGACTGACGTAAGGAGAGAAAGAGAGGGCTGCCAAGGAGAAGAAAAGGTTGGGAGATTGTCGCCCACACGATGTCCAACTCGAGGAAGGAATACGTGCAGAAGATCTTGGGGTCGTCCGTTCGAGATTGCCAGGAATTACTTGTCTCCTTTCCGCCGCAGGTATAATTCGTGAACCCTAGTTTCCGCCTATGAAGGGTTAGAACACGTATTAGATCTGTTTAACTTTCTATCGATCAATACGCACACCAAAGGAAGGGTCCTGGGAATCCCCAGTTCCATCACCTTCATCATCCACTGCTTATATTTTGACTATCTTATGTTGCTATTATAGTCTAGTTTTGCAAGTTTACTCTTTATCGAGCTTGTTCGTGACATATGTTTATTGTGGGCGCCCACTAATACATTGTCTAGTTAGAACCGATGTATTATGGTCTGATCAACCATAGTGCACTTGGTTCGCTTTTGTATATTGATCAACGTGGATGGAGACATAGTTAAACTTGGACCTAGAGTCTCACCCGCGACTGCCTTGGCAATTTTTTTGGAACTCATTCAGTCGTCTTTGAACCACTCATTCGAATTCGATAATGTCTTCTTCGAACTCTTTATTTTTGCCCTTCGCCTGTTTTAGAAAGACAAACACCCGTACTTGATATTCTCTTAGTTGTCCACTGTCTATTGCCAAGAAAGTCAGCCAGTTACCAACCGATGTGACTGTAACCCCATCTTGAGTTAACCGTCCACCTCGTGACACTAGATTCATTATCACGACTTACTAATCATTTTGAGACTTAAGAATGATTCAAATCATTTCGTTAATCAAACATAAACCCAAACGACCAAATTTTCTCAAGGAACCATACCTCCCAAGTCCCTAAGTTATTCTCCTTGATCCACCCAATGCCTTATTATTTCTCAAATTATTGTTATCATGATTGTCTTAGCTAAGCGACCCTCGTCCATTACCATATTCGTGAATTATTTTCCTACTTAACAAATTCATTTTGAACACCATTTCCTTGCCTCGCCAAATGAATTGTTCGTACTTTCTTATCGTTAAACTCTTGTACCCTACCTAATCCTAAATTTCGAGGACGAAATTCTTATAAGTTGGGTAGGATGTAAACCCCCTAATTTTCTACTATGATATTTTTTAAAATTTGGTATAAATTTTTCTTTGTAATTGTACGTCGCATAGTCGTATTATACGTCGCGTACAAAATTTGTAGTATTGAACATCGCGTATGAGTTCAATTTTTCGTGTGACTCGTCGAGTGCGAGTATGTGCGAGGTACATATTTTTGTAAAACATTTTATTTTAGAAGCTTAATTTTTCAAATAATAAATAATAAATATTTTTGATTACTTAAAGTTGTAAGATACGTCACATTGAAAATTTTCAATTCTTTATTTTACGTCATGAATGGTTATATAAATAGTAATTGTGAAAATGAGGTTTTATGCAAATATCCATTGCATATGATATACATAAATTTAGATTTCATATATATAATTCTATTTTCGAAATTTATTTAATATTAATATTTTATTACTTAAAAAAGTATTTAAAAATAGTGTTTTGGTTTAAATTTAATCGATTTTGATAATTTAAATTTGAAAAGATTTTATTGACTTTATTTTAAATAGATTTTATTTGAAAATTGAATTTACCTATATAAATTTAGATTAGATTTATCTAAAATTTGAATTGGATTTGGAATTGATTGGAGTAATTTTTTTAAATTGATTTGAATTAGTAGATGAATTATCTTATGGGGCGTTTAAACTAATACCAATCATTATCCTAATGGGATTCCCACCTCCAATAAAAGGAGAGGTACTTGCCCTCTTTTTTTTCTCATAAAAACTCCACAACTAAATTCTCCACAAAATTCGTGCATCGTGTCGGTGTCCCCTGTTCTTATTCCATATTATACAAATACATCATTTTCGTGTCAGACACACCCCCGACATAAAGAAACCTACGATTTCGACTTCTCGACTTTTCTCCCCAGTACAGCCCCGTCCCATTGCCATCGTCCCCAGCACCATCGTTCCACCACCACTCCTGGCCGTCTACCGCAACCACCACCGCCAACATCACAATTGACACACCACCCGCAATATCGTCCTCACCACAGCCGCCGTCACCACCACCATATCCCGGCCACCAGTGGACACCACCACCACCACCGCCCCGGCTAATCCAGCCACCACCACCACCATCTAATAATATAAAGAAGAAGGGAACCCTAACCCTAAACACACCTCGCTGAGCCACCGTGCTGACCGCCGGAGTAGCCTCGCTTCCTCCGACTTCGCCATCGCAGATTCGGCTGTGAACCGCTGTGTCGCAACTTCAAACCCAGATCTGGGCGCCAAACCGCCCTAGACCCCTTCACCGCCTCTTCGCCGAACTCCTCCGCGTCTCCTCCTTGAACTCCGCAGCAGCCGAGCAGTCCATCCGCGTCTCTGCGCCTTCAGCCGCGGGCGCCGCTGCATCGCCGCAGACTGACGCCTCCGCGGCAACCAACACCACCACCGTGCGACAGTTGCTCCGCCGAAAACCCTCCCATCTTCAGACCGGACGAGCTCCCTCCGCCTGGCCTCCTTCTCCTGTGAGCCACCCCCGCGAGCGCCGTCCGCGCGAGCGCCGCCTCCCGCCTTCGCGAGCCTTCCTTCCACCGGCAGCCGACCGCGCGGCCGTCCGCTCCGCCCTCTCAGGGATACCTCCGGCACCGAACACTGAACGCCGAACAGCCCACCCCATCGGCCTCCGCCGCGCTTCGCCGTCGGTGACAACCGTTGAAACCCCGCTGGTGAGCCACACTCCCCATCTCTCTCTCTAACTACAACAAATTTGGGGAGGGGATGAGCTGTTAGTTTATAGGAATTATTATTATTATTATTATTATTATTATTTGTCACGACCCGCACCCGCTTTTCGGATACGAGACGTGTCCAAGCCAGCCTACGCCGCAGAGTCGGCGGTAGAACGCTGTCAAGCCCGCAAGAAATAAATGCTTAAAATATAACATTTGCTACTCATTCACATTTCTAAATTTATTACAACATTTACAACATTTATATTTGAAGAAAATACAAGATTTTACAATTAATGAAATTGATACAACTGCTATCTATTTCTAGGTTGACCTCAGCATACCCAATCCTTCCAAATGCTAAGAGTGATCGCGGCTAAACCTGAAAAATATTGGTTTTCAGTCAGGAATGGAACAAGTACACAAACCGACGGCAATACGAAAACACAATAGAATTAACAAGACATGAAAATAACATATGAGATATAAAAACTGGAGAGTACTGATGACATGGCACGATAGAAAAGAAAAGAAAAAATAAATAAAAGACATCTACCTATGTGGTGTGAAATATCCGTTTCGACATGTGAACGGCTATGGGATAAATTTGGCACCTGCACGTGTCGTGTACAGGTGATATTGTTCACGAATAGACATCATGGGGATAGTTCTGGGTAGTCCACATGTCTACTAAGATATTTTCCCTCCCGACCACTCTGTGTGACGAGCGTGTCAACAAGCAGCAAGTTATATGTATAGAAATGAAATAAAAAGACTACTATGAATCGAAAGCAATCAGAAAGTGTACTTGCCTGAGGTCCTTAGCTGGAGAAACCAATAATACTATACCACTCAATGAGCCACAATCAGTCAACACATGCAGAAGTCTCCAGATGCTGAAATAAACAGTACCAACGTTCTCAGAATAGTCAAATTAGCTAGGATTGCCTGTCTTTAAGTCCAATTCTGGACACAGGGGCAAAACGGTAATTTCGGGCAAAAAGGTATCCACCGTTGGACATGCTTTGCACTGAAAAGCGTGCCAGAGTCAACGGTCTCTAAAGTTGTCAAACTATATGTCAACAGGTTCAGTTTTCCGATATGAACCCAATGGTATGTCCAATTTTGGATTTCGAGGGGCCGTGCACAAAATTGCCCGTTGAGTCGGACCGTGTGGGGCCCGCAAAATGGCGTACGATTCAACTGTCTCAGAATTGGACCAAACTTGGCATACAAGACCAGAAAAATGATACGGTCCTGTTGGCACAAGTTTCGTCTCGATCTGACGAGCATGTACGAAGTAATTAGGGAATTTGCATAGAGGCCGATACGGTAAATTTTGACGGATACGCATCAAATTCGTCGCGCACACGCGACCAATTTGAATTTCGTCAAAGCCCACACGACCACGAAGACGTTACGCACCTTTCGATGCTTTCGGTTTGCGACCATGTCGCCCGAAATGGCGGGACGCACGTCGTGTGGAAGGATTTTATTGAAATTTAGTTTTGGAAAAACATATTTTTCTCAGTTTTTAACAACTGATATCTTTCTGAAATCTTGATGAAATTAGGAACTACAAAAAGGGTTTCGAAGTTGTATATGTTGACTAAAGACCTCTTTAAATAGATTTTACGAATATCTAATTGGTTGCAAATAAACAGCCTTCCAAACAGTGTGTTTGGATCAGATGTGTTCTGTCTAAGAACAGATTTGTGGGTCAACTTCATATCGATTTTTGGGTCGATTCCTACTCGTTTCCATCCCGACTTATCTAATGGATTTGAAGGTGGATAGGTAGGGTTCGTATCTGATCAAACGGAATGGAATTTGGTTGAGCGATGCGGTCAAAATCGCGTTGCGAAGGTGGCTTCGCTGGTGGTTGCTACTGCTAGGGCCTTCTGCCCTCTGCGTGCACGTGTGGCCTCCTGCGACTCTGTCGCCGGCCGACGGCCGCCCACGGCGGGCTGGCCCATGCGCGGGTGGTACGCCTAGGGGTGGTGGCGCAGTATGAGGTTTAGGGTTTGATGTATCCTGCCGTTCTTCTCTTACGCTCTCTATATATATTCGTTCGAACAACCGAGCTTAACTGTGCTGGGAGAGGGTCGGGCCCTTGGAGGAAGTTGGGTTCGGTTCTTTTGGGCTGGGGAAGTTTATAATTGTATTGCTTTCTTTTGTTTGGGTTTGCTATTGCTTTTATGAAAGCAGGGTCGGGCTCGGGTAGCTGCTTAGGGCCGGGGTGCCACTGTTTTCTTATTCTGATTCTTTTCTTTTTTTTTTTCTTTTTCTTTTTCTATTTCTTTTTCTTTTTTCTAATCAACAATCAATTCATATATATATATATATATATATATATATATATATATATATATATATATATATATATATATATATATATATATATATGTTATTATTCATATATATATATATACTTACATTTATATATTTATATATACATACACGTACACACATTTATAATATATCTATATACATATATATATATACACATACTTTTATATATTTATTCATTATCAGTCTAAGACCTTATTAATGCAGATATGACTATATATTATACATATATATACATATATAGTTATATATACTTCCATATATATATATGTATATATGAATGTATAACCATATGACAATACAACCCTATATATATATAAATAAATATTCTATAGTCAAAACCTAAATGATATTTCCTTGCGTATGGTTCATAAAATATGCACATATGTACATATAATTCATTTGGAAATGAAATATCAGAATAAACGAATATCAATTATATTATTTAAGAATAACAAAATAATAATAATAATAATAATAATAATAATAATAATAATAATAATAATAATAATAATAATAATAATAATAATAATAATCAACTAAAATGACCAATACGAGTTTTTGATAAACATATCATACCCCATCCTATTTGGTCCTAGAACCTCGTACAATTATTCTAAAAATTACCATTTCGATAAAATAAATAAAAAAATAACTTCAAAATTTTTGGGAAGGGGAGCAACAAATCTACCCACCTTAAAAATAATTTCGTCCTCGAAATTCTAATTCGTAATTATTCCTACAATCAAAGTCTACTATTTCCTTAATCTCCTCAAATTTAATTTCTCAAAATAGTTTGTATTCTTCTCCTAGCCATATAGCATCCAGGATTTCTATCCACCTTTGGTTACACTACTCCTCAAACTAAAATTATTAAAATCTTCTAACTGGTTGCTAATAATCCTACCAACAAATATCTCGGCATATGGTATCTAAAATCCTCTCGTATCTATCAAGCAACCCAAAATCTAACAAGCAATAATTTTAACAAGCAGCTAAGTGCTATTGATAAATTCTAATAAGCATGACCATTCGTCTCTTCGAAATAGGGAGGAATAGAAGATAAGGAAAAATAACCAAGAGCAACTATAAAATTTTAAGAGCGGTAGAGTGTATCCAATGGTACAAATAGAAAGAATGTTTATGAACCGTTGACTTATTTGCTAGATTGGGCTACTCTAGTCCAGTCACTTGCTAAATCGAAGAACTCTTCGCTTCTTAGAGGGGCTTGCAATCCGTGCAATACAGAAATTCTGTTCTCGGAGTTCTAGACAACATTCCAAAATAGGACTGAATTTGAGAAATTAAGATTGTGATCTTTTCCGTGGTTATTTAAACACACGAGCAAGGGATATAATGCAACACAAGATCATGTCGCGACTTCCAGGTAGATGGAATAAGGTTTACGAATGAAACCTCATCCTAAGAGATAAGGACTACATAATAGATATAGGGACCTACTTTAAATAATTCAGTTCTATAGTCCAAATATGGTGGTATATCTGGATGGGTTTTACTGGGTCTTCATGAGTTCCTTATCTGGCATCAATCGTTGGTTGGATGAAGCTTGGATCTCAATCTATATGGACTGAACAAGATCCCAAGATAAAACTATGTCTGCTAGGTTAGGGTAACCTAGAATAGGCTTTAACTCAAGTGGTTGAGCTAGTTGCCCGTCAGGTTAGTTAACTAGGTTCATAAAGCCCAAAATACGCCTTCCATGACTTTTGTGTTTAAGTAGCACTTGGGGCCTCGGTTGAGTGGCACACTAGTGGCATGTGCGTAGTGGGCTTCGAGTAGATCACCACCACCTATTGGGTCGAAGGAATTGAATCAAGGTTGAGGCTCAAAGGGAAGTCGGAAAGTATAACGGTGTTATGGTAAGGTTTATAACTAGTCCTTTTGACCTAAAAGTCGTACCTTAAAAATAGAGTACAAGGAGACGGGTTTGAGTGGGACATGATATACTTAGATGGAGGTGGACACGTCTAGATCTTGCATATATAATTTGTTGGAAGGTAACAACTGGTCTCGTGCTCCGAATATTAATGGCACGACCGAGGACACAAAATGATCTAAATGGAAAGTGAGAGTCCATGGGGTACTAACTATCATTCTAATAGAAAATTATTCCGATCAATCGGTAATCTTCATACATCCTAACATTTTAGTAGGCTTACAGTCTACCCACCTTAGAAGTTAGGATATGGTTTTAGGAATAATGAGATTAGAAAAATTTTAAAGTCCGAATATTGTACCTCGACTCTGGTCAATAAAGAACGAGGCACAGCGTAATGGGATACGGTGGATATAAGTCAAGTCAAAGATCGTTCCTCAAATTCAGATGGCTAAAAGGTCCCAATAGTAGCTTGAAGGTCGAGAGGAGAACGAGTAACTCAAGGCAAGGTTCCTGTCACAGGGCTGGCCGAAGGTAGCTACACTTGTGTATTCAACTATCATAGTCATGGGAATACTATGTATCTATCTATCAATTACGAGCTTTCGTCTTTCCAAATCAGTGAAAGACCAAAAACAATAAAGAGTTCAAGAATGATGTCACTGAATACAATTACGTGATTCAAAGGCGAATGTATAATTCAAGAGGAATTATCAAAGCAGTCGCGGATGAGATCCTAGCGACATCTACATCTCAATCTGCGTAGGGTAATTAGATAAAAATCGAACCAAATGTATCATGGTTGATCAGACCGTAATACACTGATTCTGATTAGACAATATGTTAGTGGACATTCCCAATAAACATGTCTCGAATCAAGCTCGATAAAAGAGAAAGCTTGCAAAAACTAGGCTGTAATAGCAGCATTGGTCAAGATAGTCAAATATAAGTAGGCGAGGTTTTTGGAAATGGGACACAAGTAGTTCGAGTGTTGAGAGAATCAAAACCTTACCTGGTGTTCTTGTTCATATAGTCTTCCTACTATCTTCCTATCCATAAGGCCTTGGTCGACTAATGAGTTATGGAATTCTAAATTATATATTCTCGGTAAATCCTTGGTTCCGTGATTCAGATATGATATGCTATCAGATACTCCACCTTATATTGACACAAGGTCTAAAGAGGTCAACGAAGGTGTAGTTTTAGTAATGCTCTATAACCTATGATTCCTTGAAACAATTTCAATCCTATGGGTCGTACATCGCCAGTGCGCTGCTGGCTGGACATCGTAGTCATTGAAACTACTCCAACTATATTCCGAAGAACTTCAAGGAGCTGCTAGAGATTCAAACAGTCGACTATGATAGAAAGCGTAAATATCTGCCTATAAGTCTCAATCCATAAAGTAAAAGATCGACCAGGGAGGAAATAACTAAAGACAAGGAAAGTAAGAACATCCTAACATTTATTTCATATATATTTCAAATGGTTAAGGAAAAAAAACTTTGAATCAAATCTGACTTGAGATTCATATATGAATAACAGGATCAGAAATTACAAACTAATTCTTTAAAACATGCAATTCTAACTTACGGTATAAGATTTATATCTAACACAGCAAAAGAAAATAAAATAATTTATCAAAATTAACGCCTTAATTCTAGGCAAGTCTAACATACCAAGTGAATAGTATATCCACATTGGATCACATTGTCATATCAAAAGTATAGTGTACCTATAGGGATCTAGCAAGCTATCTAAATTGCATGGCCTATCTAATAACCTTAACTACCCAACGGTCAATTTGAACAAGGGACTCCTAGTCCTAGTCATTATCTTAAATCATTTTCATCCTAATTGTGAATGAGCATTTCCTGAGCGTATACCATTACGAGTTCGCCATCTTTTACGAAATCTGACCTGCATGGGCCACCACAAAAACTTGTCACGACTCGCACCCGCCTTTCGGATGCGAGACGTGTCCAAGCCAGCCTACGCCGCAGAGTCGGCGGTAGAACGCTGTCAAGCCCGCAAGAAATAAATGCTTAAAATATAACATTTGCTACTCATTCACATTTCTAAATTTATTACAACATTTACAACATTTATATTTAAAGAAAATACAAGATTTTACAATTAATGAAATTGATACAACTGCTATCTATTTCTAGGTTGACCTCAGCATACCCAAGCCTTCCCAATGCTAAGATGGATCGTAGCTAAACCTGAAAAATATTGGTTTCCAGTCAGGAATGGAACAAGTACACAAACTGACGGCAATACGAAAATAGAATAGAATTAACAAGACATGAAAATAACATATGAGATATAAAAACTGGAGAGTACTGATGACATGGCACGATGGAAAAAAAAGGAAAAATAAATAAAAGACATCTACCTATGTGGTGTGAAATATCTATTTCGACATGTGAACGGCTATGGGGTAAATTCGGCACCTGCACGTGTCGTGTACAGGTGCTATTGTTCACGAATAGACAACATGGGGATAGTTCTGGGTAGTCCACATGTCTACTAAGATATTTCCCCTCCCGACCACTCCGTGTGACGAGCGTGTCAACAAGCAGCAAGATATATGTATAGACATGAAATAAAAAGACTACTATGAATCGAAAGCAATCAGAAAGTGCACTTGCCTGAGGTCCTTAGCTGGAGAAACCAATAATACTATACCACTCAATGAGCCACAAACAGTCAACACATGCAGAAGTCTCCAGATGCTAAAATAAATAGTACCAACATTCTCAAAATAGTCAAATTAGCTAGGATTCCCTGTCCTTAAGTCCAATTCTGGACACAGAGGCAAAACGGTAATTTCGGGCAAAAACGATGTCCGCCGTTGGACCCGCTTTGCACCGAAAAGCGTGCCAGAGTCAACGGTATCTAAAGTCGTCAAACTATATGTCAACAGGTTCGGTTTTCTGATACGAACCCAACGGTATGTCCAATTTTAGATTTTGAGGGGCCGTGCACAAAATCGCCCGTTGAGTCGGACCGTGGGGCCCGCAAAATGGCGTACGATTCAACTATCTCAGAATTGGACCAAACTTGGCATACAAGACCAAAAAAAACGATACGGTCCTGTTGGCACAAGTTCTGTCTCGATCTGACCAGCATGCACGAAGTAATTGAGAAATTTGTATAGAGGCCGATACGGTGAATTTCGACGGATATGCATCAAATTCGTCACGCACACGCGACCAATTTGAATTCCGTCAAAGCCCACACGACCATGAAGCCGTTATGCACCTTTTGATGCTTTCGGTTCGCGACCACGTCACCCGAAATGGCGGGACGCATGTCGTGTGGAAGGATTTTATTGAAATTTAGTTTTGGAAAAATATATTTTTCTCAGTTTTTAACAACTGATATCTTTCTGAAATCTTGATGAAATTAGGAACTACAAAAAGGGTTTCGAAGTTGTATATGTTGACTAAAACCTCATTAAATAGATTTTACGAATATCTAATTGGTTGCAAATAAACAGCCTTCCAAACAGTGTGTTTGGATCGGATGTGTTCTGTCTAAGAACATATTTTTGGGTCAACTTTATGCCGATTTTTGGGTCGATTCCTACTCGTTTCCATCCCGACTTATCTAATGGATTTGAAGGTTGATAGGTAGGGTTCGTACCTGATCAAACGGAACATGATTTTGTTGAGCGACGCGGTCGAAATCGCGTTGCGAAGGTGGCTTCGCTGGTGGTTGCTACTGCTAGGGCCTTTTGCCCTCTGCGCGTGCGTGTGGCCTCCGGCGACTCCATCGCCGGCCGACGGCCGCCCACGGCGGGCTGGAGCGTGCGTGGGTGGTGCGCCTAGGGGTGGTGGCGCAGTATGAGGTTTAGGGTTTGATGTATCCTGCCGTTCTTCTCTCACGCTCTCTATATATATTCGTTCGAACAACCGAGCTTAGCTGTGCTGGGAGAGGGTCGAGCCCTTGGAGGAATTTGGGTTTGGTTCTTTTGGGCTGGGGAAGTTTATAATTGTATTGCTTTCTTTTGTTTGGGTTTGCTATTGCTTTTATGAAAGCAGGGTCGGGCTCGGGTAGCTGCTTAGGGCCGGGGTGCCACTTTTTTCTTATTCTGATTCTTTTTTTTTTCTTTTTCTTTTTCTTTTTCTTTTTCTATTCAACAATCAATACATATATATATATATATATATATATATATATATATATATATATATATATATATATATATATATATATGTTATTATTCATATATATATATATATATATATATATATATATATATATATACTTATATTTATATATTTATATATACATACACGTACACACATTTATAATATATCTATATACATATATATATATATATATATATATATATATATACACATACTTTTATATATTTATTCATTATCAGTCTAAGACCTTATTAATGCAGATATGACTATATATTATACATATATATATACATATATAGTTATATATACTTCCATATATATATGTATATATGAATGTATAACCATATGACAATACAACCCTATATATATATAAATAAATATTCTATAGTCAAAACCTAAATGATATTTCCTTGCGTATGGTTCATAAAATATGTACATATGTACATATAATTCATTTGGAAATGAAATATCAGAATGAACGAATATCAATTATATTATTTAAGAATAACAAAATAATAATAATAATAATAATAATAATAATAATAACAATATTAATCAACTAAAATGACCAATATGTTGTGAAACCCTTACTATTCACCATTATGTCATGAGTTACACATGACCCTTGGGATCATGTAACTCATGACCCTTGGGTTGCCCTTTATCCCTATATATATGGCTCTTGCCATATGATGAAAGAATAAGAAGAAAAATACTATTCTACGATATCTAGTATCCCTTCAAACACGTTATCAGCACGATTGCTGAAGCAAGGAGAATTGACGTCCAGATCTCGACGTCATCCTTCCTTTTTCCCTAGTTGATCCGACCAGAGGCTGATGAAGTGTGAATGCCTTGTGGACAGCGCCTCGACGCACACAATCCTTCGAGAAAAAGTTATTTTTATAGCTTATATGATTATGACGGTCCTGTTATTATGATATCAGGACTATCAAACATAATAGAAGGATCTGGTGAAGCAATTATATTGCTCCCAAATAAAACAAGACTAACAATAAAAGATGCACTATTCTCTCCTAAATCAAATAGGAACCTCATAAGTTTCAAGGACATTCGTTTAAACGGATATCACTTAGAAACAAATGAAATAAATGAGGTAGAATATCTGTATGTTACTCGTCTAAAAGATGGTTCAAAAACTATCTTAGAACGATTCAAGGGACTCCCGTCGGGGCTCTATCATACTCATATTCAATCAACAGAAGCTAACATGATTGTGCACCAGAAGTGTCATTCATCGCCAAAATTTAAACTTTGGCATAATAGACTGGGTCACCCAGGATCAGCTATGATGAAACGAATCATAAGCCAATCCAGTGGACACAACCTGCAGAACCTGAAGATTCTTCAGAAGTTTGATTACTCGTGTCTACCTTGTTTTCAAGGCAAAATTATAACGAGACCATCCCTTTTGAAAGTGGGACAAGAGTCTCCTAGCTTCTTAGAGAGAATTCATGGAGACATTTGCGGACCTATACACCCTGCAAGTGGTCCATTTAGGTACTTTATGGTACTTATCGATGCATCTACTAAATGGTCTTATGTGTGCCTTTTGTCCACCCGCAACTTAGATTTTTCTAAGCTATTAGCACAAATAATTAAGTTGCGGGCTCATTTCCCCGATAACCATATCAAAAAAATTAAGACTTGATAATACGGGTGAATTTACTTCACAGGTTTTTCAAGACTATTGCCAAGCAACTGGCATCGAAGTTGAACATCCTGTAGCTCATGTTCACACCCAAAACGGGTTAGCAGAATCTCTTATTAAGAGATTATAATGGATTGCTCGTCCATTGTTGATGCAGTCACAGTTGACTGTGGAAGCTTGGGGTCATGCTATATTGCATGCCGCATCACTTATTAGAATACGGCCTTCTGGAGGTCATATTCTATCTCCGATGCAGCTCGCTTATGGTTCACCTCCAAATATTTCTCATTTGAGAGTTTTTGGTTGTGCTGTTTACGTCCCCATTGCTCCCCTACAGAGGACCAAAATGGGTCCACAACGTCGATTAGGTATCTATGTTGGGTTTGACTCACCCTCTATAATTAGATACCTAGAACCCCTGACGGGTGACGTATTTAAGGCACATCTTGATGACTGTGAGTTTGATGAAGGATTATTTCCTAAACTGGGCACACAGTCTAAGAAGCCAGAAGCTTCTAAGACAATTTCTTGGGACATAAAAACTTTGTCTCATTTTGATCCACGTACAAGTCAATGTGAAGATGAAATCCTGAAGATATTACATCTTCAGAACACTGTACATCTACTTCCGAATATATTTACTGACAACCAGAAGATTGTCAGATCACACGTCCCTGCTGCCAACACGCCAGCTAGGATTGACATCCCCAAAGATGGATGCAATCCGCCGGCAGCAGAAATGACAATACCTCAATTAAAAAGAGAACGCCCACCAGGTTCGAGAGACAAAGTCCCTCGTAAAAGAAAAAACCCTGGAGAAATTAAAAAGATCCCAACACAGGATGCTGAGCTCAGATCAGCTACCTCTCCCCTCCTAGTTTCCCCTGAAGAGGAACAAACAGAAGAAATATCATTAAATTATGTACGTATTGGAGAGGTACTGAACAGAAAAAGCACAGTTGTCGACGTCGATTTTACATTCAATATTGCCGTTCACGTCACTGAAAATGACGATGACATCGATCCACGGTCTCTAGCGGAATGTAAACGCAGAGGCGATTGGCCAAAGTGGAACGAGGCAATAGGAGTAGAGCTGGACTCACTCTTGAAACGCGAAGTCTTTGGACCAGTAGTCCAAACACCTGAAGGTGTAAAACCTATGGGATATAAATGGATCTTCATAAGAAAAAGAAATGAACACAACATAGTTGTGCGCTACAAAGCACGCCTTGTAGCACAAGGTTTCTCCCAGAAACCGGAAATAGATTATAAAGAAACATATTCTCCGGTCATGGATGGGAATACCTTCAGATTCCTGATCAGCCTCTCTTCTCTGAAAAGCCTAGAAATGCAGCTCATGGACGTTGTGACTGCAAATCTTTATGGCAATATAGATAAAGATATCTATATGAAACTCCCTGAAGGATATAAAATTTCACCAGAGAAAACAGATAGACCTCGGGACACCTATTCTGTAAGGTTACAAAGATCATTGTACGGTCTTAAACAATCAGGAAAAATATGGTATAACAGACTAAGTGAGTTTCTTGCTACGCAAGGATTTACTAATGATAAAGTCTGCCCGTGTATCTTTATAAAAAGATCGGGAACAAGATTTGTTATAGTCGCCGTTTATGTCGACGACTTAAATCTCATTGGATCTCCTACAGAGATCACTGAGATATCTGAAAGCCTTAAGACAACTTTTGAAATGAAAGACCTAGGAAAAACAAAGTATTGTCTTGGCTTACAGATAAAACACCTAAAGGGTGGTATCCTGTTACACCAATCTACATATACACGAAGATTACTTAAACAATTCCACATGGATAAATGCCATCCCCTTAGTACACCAATGGTCGTTCGATCATTGGATGTAAAGAAGGACCCTTTTCGTCCACTGGAAGAGGGGGAGGAATCATTAGGTCCTGAAGTACCTTACCTAAGTGCCATTGGGGCACTACTCTATATAGCAAACTGTACGCGTCCTGATATAGCATTTTCAGTTAACTTATTAGCCAGATACAGTGCTGCGCCCACAAAGCGCCACTGGAATGGAGTGAAGCATCTTCTGCGCTACCTCCAAGGGTCTATAGACCTAGGACTATATTACCCGAATAGTGGGTCTTCCACTTTACTTGGTTATTCAGATGCAGGTTATAGATCAGATTCCCACACAGAGAAATCACAAACTGGATTTGTGTTTACTTTCGGTGGTATGGCTATCTCCTGGAGGTCCGTCATACAGACC
The DNA here is from genome assembly GCA_029216955.1 of Iris pallida. Taxonomy (NCBI): domain Eukaryota; kingdom Viridiplantae; phylum Streptophyta; class Magnoliopsida; order Asparagales; family Iridaceae; genus Iris; species Iris pallida. The sequence continues at coordinate 2,980,914 of JANAVB010014799.1, forward strand.
AGTGTGGCTATCTCATCCAACCATTCTAAACTCCTGGCAATCCATGAAACAAGCAAGGAGTGTGTTTGGCTTCGCTCCGTCATTCAGCACATTTTGGCATCTACTGGCCTGAAGACTGGTGAACTTGAGCCTACTACCCTTTTGAAGATAATGCAGCATGCGTAGCTCAACTTCAGAAAGGATACATAAAGAATGACAAGACGAAGCACATATCCCCCAAATTCTTCTGGACGCACGACCTTCAAGAGAAGGAACAAGTCAAAATACAACAAATTTAATCTTGTAATAACTTAGCAGATTTGTTTACCAAAACACTGCCACGATGTACTTTTGTAAAGCTTGTAAGAGGAATAGGGATGAGGCAACTAAAAGACCTGCAAGCCTGAAGCTTGTATAGATCAGGGGGAGTAAAACTATAGGATTGTACTCTTTTTCCTTAGGACTGATGGTTTTTTCCACTGGGTTTTCCACAGCCAAGGTTTTAACGAGGCAAACCAAGTTTACTCTGGATCCAGCAGTATCCACCCCATTAGCTTATTGAATCCTGAAGTATTTCATAAGTGGATCCAAGGAAATAGATGAATAAGGGGGAGTGTTGTGAAACCCTTACTATTCACCATTATGTTATGAGTTACACATGACCCTTGGGATCATGTAAGTCATGACCCTTGGGTTGCCCCTTATCCCTATATATATGGCTCTTGCCATATGATGAAAGAATAAGAAGAAAAATACTATTCTACGATATCTAGTATCCCTTCAAACACAATACGAGTTTTTGATAAGCATATCATACCCCATCCTATTTGGTCCTAGAACCTCGTACAATTATTCTAAAAATTACCATTTCAATAAAATAAATAAAAAAATAACTTCAAAATTTTCGGGAAGGGGAGCTACATTATTATTATATTATCATTATTAATATTTATTTGGGAAAAGTGGCTGTATATTTTTTAGGGATTATTATTATTATTATTATTATTATTATTATTATTATTATTATTATCATCTTTAACTTGATTTATGGTTATACTATAATAGTAATTGTATATTAGAATTTTGTAATTATTAGTATTAATCATACTATAATTTGAAATACAAGTATATATATATATATATATTTATATATATATATATATATATATATATATATATATATATATATATATATATATATACATACATATAAATTTCTTTACTATCACTAGTATTGTAGTTACCAAGTATCATTATTTTAAATTATTTTTACAAAATATTTAGTTTAGTTTATTTATCTAAATTTTTGACTAGTAAAACATAAATTCAAAAATTAATATACAATAAACATTTTCAAGTATTTCTCTAAAATTATTTTTTACTAATAAAATATGTTTCAAGTATTTACGTAAGTTTATTATAAATGTAGTTTTCAAAAATTAGTACATGTATTCATTTCCATAAATTTTCTTCAACTATCTTAGCTGATCCTGACTAATCGTACCCTTACTTCCTTCCCGATTTCAGACCCCTATGCTTCGATTGTGGCTATTGGACTGTTGGGACATGACAGAATATCGCACCACCCGACAACACACCAGACAAGATACCATGCCATTATACTGTTTATATTCAGTCCGTATTTTATTACATATCACTGTTCATTATTTATAGTTATTACAGTTCTTGATTTACTACATGCTCAGTGATTATTAGTTTACTTTGTTACTATACTTTGGTTGCACATGAACCTAGAGTTAAGGGACTACCGTCTATAGTGTATCGCATATACCTTGACACAGTTATACCACGAGGATGTGTGAGATGAGTAGCATGTAGAGGTTCTTGCGTGTGGGCTGATCCTCCATGCGCATGCGTTAGGGCTAACTGCTAATAGAGGCGTGTTAGGAGACTTAGCAGTTAGTAGAGGTATATGGTCGTGGATGCGACTTGACAGGTACATTGGATGGGGAGAACAATACCTGACGTATGGGCTTCTTTGCACTTCCCTGCTTACCTGTGCGCTCTGCCGGAGACGCAGGCTCCATGTGCCCTCTGACGTTTTCCAGAGCGTTATGGACGTAGCCCCTTGCACATGATGCCCTCTGACGATCTTCGGACGTTACGGACGTAGGCCCCTGGTGCCCTATATGGGGACTATGCCGATCCCATTTACAGCCAGGGCTCATACATCGAAGGATTGTTTCTCAACGGCATGATCACTTTAGTATGGTTAGATTACCTTATTGTAGTCTTGTCACTTACTTTTGTTTGTGGCATATTTTATATTTAGTATTTATATGGCATGTTTATTGTATCTTGTTACGTCCCTCTGAGGACCTGGTTATCTCGCCAGGTGTGTGCTCTTATCTTTCGCAGGTGTTCTAGCCGTGGCCATGATCATCTCTATTCCTTTGAGGGTGATTGCACTTTGATCGTCTTCGCATCGCTCGCCAAACTCTTTCTTTTATTATGTATTTCTTTTCATAGTTGGTAGTGGATTTGTCTCCGTCCAACGATTGTATACCTAAAAAATTCAAAGTTGCTTTTATATCATTATTTATCTTTGTGGATAGGATTTAGTGCCTTGGTTACTGCATTTTACAGCTTATGTATACATACGACGGTCCATTTACTTCGTATGTATACAGATGACATGATTATGTTCTAGCCCTACTATTTTTGGGACTGGGGCGTTACACCTACTGATCATCGGCCACCCTATTTAGGGTTTGGCTTGATTCTGACAATGTGCGCCCGCTCTTTTTAGAGTTGGGGATACTCTATAACTAGTGCCTTCCTTATTAGGGTTTGGTTGCTGTTGACTCGTGTTGCACAACATTTTGGAAAGTTGTACTATCTTTTGGACGCAACTTTGATATGTTGTGCGGCAAGATATGGCGCAACCTGATTGCTGCGCAACCTGATGGCTGCGCATGTTGAGTGCGGCGCAATGTTAGTGTCGCGCAACCTGACTAAAATAGAGCATTAAATACTCGGTTCATTCCCAACGATGAACCTATTTATGGGACGTTCTTTTCCGAAATGTCTTTTTTTCTTTCTTCCTCGTTAAGTGATACGCGACCATTTATGAAAATACGAAGTATTGGCGGGGGCCGATGTCTGCTGTATATATATGAACATGAAGTTCCACCTTCATCTTTATTCATTCTCATGGCATCTAACATGAAGAAGGGGACGAACAACAGTGACAACGGCAAAGCTTCTGAGGAGAAGTTACACTCCGCGCCTGCGGAGTTTTTACTGGAAGCTGACCCGTCCCTGAGGGCGGAGAACTTCCTCGACTGTTTTGGCCTGAACCCAACAGTCTTCGCTCATTCCAGAGGAGGGCTATCGTCTTCTTCCGAAGAGCGTGGCGCCTAAGAACGTAGGGAGGAATTCCTTCGTTTGATGCATCGTTCGGGAATCCATAACATGGAGGGACTGAGCGCTGCCTTGCATCAGACTGAGGACGAAAAGAAGAAGTGATGTGACGCGAAAGATTCATTTTATATAATGGCCTATAGCGCCTATGTCTGTAGTGTCTGTCCTCTTTTATGAAAAAAATTTAGACTTTATTAAATCTTTGCGAATTTGAGCTTTGTTATGTAACTGTCTTGACACATCCCACTCATCATTTAACTTTTTTCGGTTCTGTTAACATCAACTTCCAAGTACCATGTAGCATTTTTTCCCGAAATATACGCCTATAGATGCACAAAATGTTTCAGCTTCAATTTCACATGAATAATTGCGATAAGAAAAGAACATTTACTATATTCTCTTTTTCTTTCTGATGCTTGCAGGAGACCAACTGACGAAAATTCCCAGAACTGGCATCGGTGATCTTGGATGTTATGAAGTTGAACCACCTTTGACACACACATCAGAGAGCTCAGAACTATTCATGCTTAAAAGGGCTTCCTCAAGATGGTAGGAAGGGCCCTTATACATGAGAGTTGGATGATGGAGAGACAGAATTAGGAATCGTATTACGAGGGTGATCTCATTCCCAGTTCTCATGAAGGGTCGTCTCTTCTCCACCAGTTGTATTGACAACAACTTATCTTTGAGCTGCTGTACTCTAGGGTTCTCCTCTCGTCTTTCTGAGAGAGAAGACCAGAGTTGATTCCGTTGCCTTGCTCGCTACTTCAGGTCGAGATGACAAGGAACTGGCATCAACAAGAAGATCCAAAGATGTAATAGACCTTCATTTGTTATATTCAGAATAAAAATCCGAGATGTAATAGATTTTTATTAAGATGTATCTATATTTTTAAAGAAGGAATAAAGAATGATTTTCTCTTCTTTATGATCTAATTTGACGTGATGATATAAAAAATAGAATCTAGAGGTAATGTGGACGTGCATTCATTTTTCTATAAATGATCTTCAAGTCCACTGGGACTTAAAGACAGAATATCGTGTCTAAAAAGATGAGATATCTGTGATAAAACGGGTTTATCATAAAGAAAAGATATCTTTTAAAACAGTTGGGTTTCAAAAGAAGGAATTGATGATTTGGATAGACTCTACGAGGATTTTGAGTTTTTATTACCCTGTAGCTTTATTTACGAAAAAGTAAATAGATGATAATAAATGTAGGCCCATTCCCGCAATGAAGTAGAAATGAAAAAGACTGATGAATAAGCATGCCGATTCAAGGAAAGGTCACTTCGATTCTCGAGACAAAGAGTAAATGAAGATTTCTTCACAAGATGAACGAACATGCCTTTTCGAGGAAAGGTTGTTTCGGTTTCTGAGATAGAATGTTTGGCCTTTCTGTCTATAAATAGTATGGAATTTTTTTCTTCTGAAAACGTCATTCACTCATTTTCTTTCTTTCATAAATGTCTTCAGAAGAAATGGCTAAGGAGATGGGAGTTATCCCGAAGATCGAAGCCGTCCTCGACCCTTCTTCCGATGAGCCCCTACCGCCTACTCAGTCAGAAGTCAGAGAAAGCTCGACTATTCCTAGAGAAAAGCAGAATATTCTTGCCGAATTGGTGGAGCCTGGGAGTACTGCCGAGGAAGAAGCTCTGAGGAAGGCTGCCTGTGAACTTCTGGTGTCATCGGACAATAATGTCTTCGATCTTCTTGCGAAATACGTTTTCAATCAAGAGGGCTCAGGTCCTTGTTAATTTTATGTATTTCCTTCTGTCTAAATTTATGCAAATAAAAAAAATTTATTTATATTGTGAGTCTCTGTGTTGATATTTCTTCTTTGTCTTCAAACATAATATTTTTTGAGAAATTTGCCATTAATGGGCATCATGGCGACTCGACCATCCATTCCAGTCAATTGATAAGCTCCATTGGAGAAAATTTTGCTTACAACATCAGGTCCTTCCCACTTTGCTTTGAATTTTCCTTTGCTCATGTGCGTCATAGTCATAGGACGTCTGACGGTTAGAACTAGTTCTCATTTTTGAAATGTTCGGACTTTGACTTTACGGTTGAAGACTTTGGATAGACGAGCTTGGTATAACTCAATATGTTGTTGAGCTAGGAGCCGTTTCTCGTCAAGCGCTTCAAGCTTCTGAAGTCTCAGGCGATCATTGTTTTCAGTTGTGAGTTCATTAGCAATAGCAATTCTTAGGGAAGGGATCTGGATTTCCAATGGTAAGACGGCCTCACATCCGTATACCAAAGAGAAAGGTGTGCAGCCTGTAGGAGTACGTATAGTAGTACGGTAAGCCCACAGACATTCTCTAAGATTCTCACTACAGTTTTGTTTGTTGGTAGAAACAAACTTCTTGAGGAGTTTGATGATGGTCTTGTTAAATGCTTCTGCGAACCTGTTAGCTGCAGGATTGTAAGATGTAGAAGCAATATTATTGATCCTGTTGTCATCGCAGAATCGAGTGAACTTCTGACTAATGAATTGTGGCCCATTATCATGAATAATTCATTGAGGAACATTGAATCTGTAGATCACATGATGCTTAATAAAATTGATAACGCTGCTTGTCTTGACCTCAGCTAGAGGTACTGCTTCAGCCCATTTTGAGAAATAATCAGTTATGGCTAAGATGAACCGATGTCTTCGAGACGATGGAGGGTTGATAGGACCGATGACATCCATACCCCAAGCTTTAAAGGGCCAAGATGCTGCCGTCGGGTGAAGAAATTCTGACGGTTGATGAATAAAGTCAGCGTGGATTTGACATGCTCGGCACTTCCTTATATACTCGATTGCATCAGATACCATCGAGGGCCAATAATAGCCCATACGGCGAATGCGATCCTATAATTTAGGACCAGGTTGATGTGCGCCATAAATACCGTCATGAGCTTCACGAAGTATTTGTTTTGCTTCTTACCCCGCAAGACAACGTAGGAGTAAGCCGTCGAACGTTCGTCGGTAGAGTGTCTTTGTAGTATGATTATAGTAAAATCTGAGTGACCATCGTCGAATTGTTGTAGCCTCCTTGGGATCTTCGGGTAGGATGTCATGGACTACGAAGTCCATGAAAGGAGTCCTCCAATCTTCATTGATGGCACAAATTTTAACTGAATTGTTGAATTCCATGTTTGGGTTGTTAACTTCCATATTTAAGTTATTTTGGACACAAAATAACTCTGTATTAGTGATGACGATCATTTGTTGCCTTCTGACGGGAATTGCTAATACTGTTGCAAGATTAGCCAGTGCATCAGCTTCTGTGTTACATGCTCGACGTACATGCTCGATGAAGAAGCCTTTGAATGAAGTGGCCATCCTGATTGCTACATCATGATATGGAACCAAATCTTGATGTCGAACTTCGTATGTGCCTCTAACTTGATTGGCAATCAGTTTTGAGTCTTCGTAAAATTCAAGATACTCAATATCTAATTGTTTAGCCAATTGGAGACCAATGAGCAGAGCATTGTATTCAGCCACATTATTGGAACACGACTCATCTAAAGAATAAGCTCTTTGGATAGCTAACCCTTCTGGTGAGATGAGAACGATTCCAACTCTAGCAACAATAGCACCTTTTGGGTCCAATTCTGGATGCACCATCAAAGAATAGATGCCAAATAAGAATTTCTTGTCAAATCATGTTGGACTCCAAGGTTTCATCTGGAATCTCATCGTAGAGTTTAGATGTTTTGGGAACTGGATGAGCTGCTAGAAAGTCAGCAAGGGCTTGACCTTTAACAGACTTTTGAGGAACATAAACCATATCGTATTGTGCTAACAATATGGCCCATGTTGTAAGCCTAGAATTGAGTATACTAGGCTTCTTCATCATGACCCGTAGAGGGTTAACTCTAGAAATAACATAAATAGTTTGGCCAGTGATATAATGTCTCATCTTTTGAATAGCAAACATCAAAGCTAGACATTCTTTTTCTACTAGAGTGTATCGATGCTCAGCCCCAATCATCATACGGCTAAGGTAGTAGATAGCCTGCTCATAACCTTCTTTATTCTTCTGAGCTAATAAAGCACCTAGGGAGTGGTCCATTGCTCGAATATATATCAGTAAAGGTATTCCTGATACTGGAGGCACTAGAACTGGAGGGTTCATCAAGTACCACTTTATGTCTTCAAATGCTTGTTGACATTCTTCAGTCCAAATAAATGACACGCCTTTCTTCATGAGTTGAGCGAACGGTCTATAGTGTCCAGAGAAATTTGAGATAAATCTCCTGATGTACGCAAGCCGTCCCTGGAATCCTCGTAGCTCTTTTAGGTTGCGTGGAGGATGTATCTCTTGAATGGCTTTGATTTTGTCAGGGTCAATGTGTATACCTTTAGAGGTAATAACGAATCCAAGAAATTTGCCACTAGAGACTCCCAGGAATGACTTAGAGGAATTCATCTTGAGTTGATGCTGGCGCATTAGATCGAAAATAGTTCTCAAATCTTGAATATAGTCTTCTTTTAGACGATTTTTGACAGCAATATCGTCAACATAATATTCAATAGTCTTTCGTAAATGATTATGAAAGATGGTACTCATGGCCCGCTGATAAGTTGCACCAGCGTTCTTAAGACCGAATGACATGACAGCGTAGCAATAGACTCCAAGAGGAGTGCGAAAAGATGTATGTTTCTCATCTTCTGGATGCATCTTGATTTGATTGTATCCCGAAAATCCATCCAAAAGGATATACGTTCAAATCTGCAAGTATTATCAATCATGACATCAGTGATTGGGAGAAGGAATTCGTCTTTGGGATAAGCTTTATTAAGGTCTCTGAAGTCGATACAGACCCGAACTTTCCCTATCTTCTTCAAAACTGGGACAACATTAGCCACCCAGTCCGGATGTTGTTCTTCTCTGATGAAACCGCAGGTGATGAGTTTCTTAACTTCAGCTTCTATAGCATCCATTATGTCAGGTCGAAACCGACGTTGTTGCTGTTTGACTGGCCTCACATTTGGCAGAATATTGAGCTTGTCGGTAGCGATATGAGGATTCAACCTTGGCATGTCTTCATAGCTCCAAGCGAATACATCAATATATTTCCTAATGAGTTGGATTAGTTCTTGTTTATCCGTTTCAGGGAGGCTTTTGCTGACAAATATCAGTTCTGGGCAATTCTGTCTCTAATATTAACTTGAACCAGCTGATCTTCAGTAGGTGGCTCACGTTGCTCAAAGTGAAGCTCCCATTGAGTATCCATCCTTTGTGCCCAAGGATCAGATTCAGAAGCTTCGGCAAAGTCTTCGTCATCTTCCGAGAACTCGGCAGTCACCATATTGGAAGATAGAGTCACTCGATGGACGTGCCCCTAAACTGGTATCTGAATCCTATAAGATAGAATCATAAGAGTTAGATCGTTCTTCTTTATCAGATTCGGAGGCTTTTGGAGTCGGAGTTGGTGAAGTATAACCTAATCCCCACTTCGTTTTGCTGTAGTATTATTGTGATTTTCCTTTTGGAGTAGGATTAAGAATAGGAGTTCGCCTCCCTTTGCCGCCATTGAGACCAGCTTTAAAATTATAGCCCATCTTTTGAATGATATCTTTTGATTACTGACTATAACGACGTAGTTGAAGTCTTCCGTTATCATGATTTTCTTCTTCACTGTCGGGCGTGATCTTTTGTTCCGTTCCTTTACTAAAAAGTATAAGAAGTTTATTTTTCTTCCTGGAAGAAACTAAGAAGAAGGAGTCCTGCATTGGCTCGAGCAATACGTCATTTCGGGAAGCTTCAACTGCTCCTATGGCGAGTGGTTCGAAGTTATCTATAATTTTTAAATAATATCGAGTATAATAAAAGACATCATATACTGTAAAGGAGATGCTACTTTATTGATTTGTACATCATCATTTACAACATGATTCTTAGCCTTCACAGAAGGCTTAGTAAGGTTGATAACCAGAGGAGGAGAAGGAGAAGGAGAAGGAGAAGGAGAAGGAGAAGGAGAAGGTTTGTTATGACGAAGGTTGATAACAAGAGGCTTAGAAGAGGTGAGCTCCCTTTGTTCCTTTTCTACAGCAGGAGGTTGTTTGTTATGAGAGAAAAGATGTATAGTCAATGTCTGAGAAGAAGAGGGACAAATAACACGTCCTTTGATGGGGATCATGAGAACATCTTTTGAAGTATGTTTCTAATTTTCTCACTATCCATTTCCAATACAACATTCATGAACTCCTCTTTGTTCATCCGAGAGGCCGTAAAATATGCTTCAATGCCCCTGAATGGATTTAAATCAGCTACTTCCTTTTGGACTTCTCCATTAACATCCACATATTTGAAGCATTGATGTAGAGTGGATGGTACAATATTATGCTCGTGCAGAAAGGGTCTTCCCAGCAAAGCATTGTAAGAGCCGTGATTATCAATCACGTAGAAAGTAACCTTTGTACGAAGATTACCTATTTGAACTTTCAGACAAATCTTTCCCAAAGGTTCACTTCTCCCATAATTGAATTCCAGGATTTTCGTGATGGTTGTCGAAAGATTGTATACGAGAATCTTTAATGCCTCTAGTAAAGTCTTTGGCATGATGCTAAGTGCAGACCCAGGATCGATCAGGATACGATCAACCTTCATGGTATCAACATATCCCGTGAAGTAGAGGGGTCGATCATGACGATTATCTTCCAACAACATATCATCTTGTGTAAAGGTGATGTTTGGCATTAGTTCTATCAAACTATGACAACGAAGGCATGTTATGGGCTCATCCTCTGGTTTCTTGAGAAGTGCTAGACAAGTATCAGCTTTTGTCAAAGCTTCACTCAACGTTTCTCGAGTCTTCTTCGAAAGACGGAGTAGCTCAAAAATTGACAATCTTGCTGGAGTATTGGCCAACTGAGCTAGTATATCAAAGTTATACGGCTTCTCAAGTCCCAAGGTTGAAGTCTTCTTCAATACTTTGTCGAAACAGACAGGCTATTTTCCTTTGTCGGCTGTCGTCGGTTTGGGAAGAGTTGGCTCTATTTGGGGTGACGAAGCTGATGGATTATTGACAATAGGAGAAGATGATTCTTGAGGAGCCTCCAGAGCTGAAGTAGGGTTTTCTTGACCTTCTGAATAGTCTCTTAGGTAAGGTTTCCCAAATCTGGTACCAGTTAAGACTTCTTCTTCGGATACAGGCTCAAAGGACACTATATTGCAACTCTTTGCCTGTATTTTATTTCTAGAAGGTTTTTTTTGGCAAGATAGAGAATTTGTCTAGTAACCCAAACCAACCTGAGATTGGTTGTGAGAAAGACATAGAGAAAGAGGTACATGACATCCCTTTCCATGATTCAAACCAGAAGCCTTTTGTAGATTATATCCTATCTTCGTCATGAGTTCACAAGATTGTGGACTGTACAGATGGAAAGCTGGTTGGTATTTGGCTTCTAATTTTGACAATGTTGTCTTATCAGTGGAAGAAGAAGAAAGATTATTTGCTGCCGAAATGAAGGTAGCAGTTAGAGGTGGAAGACAATGTTCACCAAATGAAATCATATGACTTGATTTATTTTTAGTGGCCTTCTTGGACTTGGTGGAAGAATATGGTGTTTCAAAGTCCGCCACTAAATCTGGATGGATCCATATGATATCTCCTCTATCAGTAGACAGAGGAACACGACCATCTGTTCGTGCAGGTAGAAGATTAACAATTTCTAGAGTAGTTCTCGGAATGGGGATGGCACCGTCCTGCACAAGTTGAGCTGGAAAATCTCCAAACTGTAAAGAGACGACATTAGCCGTTACAGTTTTCTCGTCTTGCTGGAGAGTGATTGCACCGGATTTGACCCTCTCTTGAATTTTACCCTTGATCACATAGCACGCTCGAGTTGGATGTCCAATAAACCTGTGGTAAACACAATATTTAGGATGGTCAGTCTTACCAACTTCATCTGGCTGTTTAGGTTCTGGCAGTTAGAGTTTATTGCTTTTGATGAGGCAATCAAAGATACTTATGATATCATCTTCATCGAAAGAGTATTCTTCTTTTGGACGAGGTGCCCGTTGTGGTGGAGCTATATGGGTAGATATTGGCTGATGGCTAGGGCTTATTTGCCTTTGAGGTTAATGGCCAAAGTTTCCTTGCTCTTACGATTGTTCTGACGTCCATTATTATTTGGTATAGCACGTTTATCTTTGTCAAGATTAGGCATTTGAATGCCTAATTGCTTGAATTTGTCAGCGCTCTCTTCTACCGCTTTGGCGTTCATTATGAAAGAAGGCAAATTCTGGAACTGTGTTGATCCTGTCCACATGCTGATTATAGGTAACAAGTTTTATTTGCAAGTGTGTATAGTTAAAGCGTCTGGAGTTTCGAGAGGCATTTTGAGTGCTTCACGACGGAACCGTTCGATGAAACGTTCAGTCGTTTCATTATGTCGTTGTTTGATTTTGATAAGAGCAGACATAGTTATGTCGTTCGTTCCCTCATAAAATCGTTCCAAGAACATTTGTTTGAAGCCAGCAAAAGAGGTTATACATCCATCTGGTAAACTACGATACCAGTCATATGTTGTACCAGCTAAATAGAAAACAAATACTCTAGTAAGAAGAGCATCATTTGGTTGAAGTTGATCAGTCATTACTTCAAAGTGGTTGAGGTATTGACTTGGAGACGTGCTGCCATCAAACAGCATAATAGTAGGGGGTTTGATTTAGGAGGAAATTGGACCTCTTTCCATTCTGTGGGATAGGGCTGTTTGATCCCAAGCTTCTGCAGGCCATCCTTCTGTTTGAAAGCTTCAAATTGAGTACGTAAAAGTTTTACGGCCTCATTGGTATCTCTCGTTGATTACGGAGTAGTGGATTAATTCAATGTGTTAGGAGGGGGTACCACATGATAAGTACCACCCCCGACACCAGATTGACTTGGAATAGCCTGCGCAGAAATAGAAGCGATATGAGGAAATTGTACCACCAGATCAATATTGATGGGAACTGATGTTGTTACAGGTTCCTGAGTCTGAATTAGATTCACGACCGGTGGAACTGTATGTTGTGCCATAATTATTGCATGCATGCCTATCATGATTTCAGCCATGTTCTTCAAACTAGCCTCCAAAACAGCAATTTTCTACTCTTGACTGGAAGAACTGGAAGTATCTTAATCCTCTGTGACGGCATAAACAGTCACTTCTCTAGCCCTTGAAGACGAGCTAGTGGAAAGAATGGTCCATTCAAAACTTTCACTGTCAGCATCAAAGTCACATAAAGAACTATCCCCAGAATAAGTGATAGGGATATCTTTTTGATTGAAGGAATCTTGGTTAGAATCAAGAAGATTCCTTTGACCAATTGTGTCTTGGTCGGATGGAAGATTCCGTTGACCGATTGTGTCTTGGTCGGAAGGAAGATTCCTTTGACCGATTATTTCTCGGCTTCTTGATCTAGTATATTGATATACTCTTTCATCAGATTCATGAATCCAATCTAAGTACTGTTGACTGGGATTGCGGGATGCATTACATCTTGGACATTTGCTACCCCCAGTGCTTCGAGATGTCATGTTGACAGGAGCAAAGAGTAATTCATCTTCGTCCACTAGGATTGGTTCAGGAGTCTGAACATAATTCAAACGATCAAAGATGGACCGCTTTGCTGACTGACAGCAACATTTAATGACAACTTCATGGATGTGATTACACTTATGCTGTTGCTGTTGGACCACCATTAGACATGATGGATTTGCAACTAAAAGTTAACGGAGATCACTAACAGGACGAGAAGAAGTTGCAAGAATGTAGTCTTTAACGATATTCGGGACATGATTCATGTTCCTGAGGTGTCCTGTACCTTGAGTGTACAAGGACGTGCTAAGCTGGTTAGCATAAGTCACAGGATCTTTCACCTCAGCATTCTTCCTCTAGTGTAAGTTAGCAATTGGTGCCGGTTGTGCTTGATACATCTTGTGATTTCCCGAGGTTGACCCTAATTGGCACCTGTTGATATAGGTGCACAAGTCTGATAGGGGAGCTACTTGTGCATCTACTTGAGATACTAGCAGTTTGCCTTGTCGGGATCTTGAAATACATAAGATTGGTAGATCCTGCCCTGACCTTTTTGGAGTAGACATAATACCCTTTTGTATGAAAAGTTTATTCTGAATAGAACCCATCTTCCCGACAGAGATTTGGTTGTCTCTATTAAGGAGAATAGAATTCCTATTTGAATTAGCAGTACTTTCTATCCAGTCAACGACTCGAGCAGAATGAGGAAAAACTAAATAGCATTTTCCTTGATTTAGTGATTTCTCACTAAACTTCTGGTTTGGTGGCAAAGAGGGAGTCACTAAACAGTGTTTCTCTTTACGTTGCACTAGTGCAGAAGTATGTATAGGTTGCACCAGAGTATGAACATGCGTAAGTTGCGCCGGAGCAGGAACATGCACAAGTTGCGTCAGAGCAGGAATATGCGCAGGTTGCGCCAGGGAGGAAAAGGCCAAAGGATACTTTCCTTTGTTTTGTCCAGTAGTGTGTTGAGACGAAGTCTCCTTCAATTTTAGAGTCGGAGAAGTAGAGGGGTTAGCCAAAAGGCTGTTTCCCTTAGGTTGCGCCAAAGCAGTGATGGGGGCAAGTTGCGCAGAATCAAGAACAGGTGCAGGATGTGCCAGGGAAGTAAAGGCCAAAAGGCACTTTCCCTTGTTTTGGACAGCAGTGTGTCGAGACAAAGTCTTCTTCGATTTCAGAATCAGAGAAGTGGAGGGATTCGCCAAAAGACTGTCTCCTTTAGATTGCGCCAAGGCAGTGATGGGCACAAGTTGTGCAGAGGCAAGGGATTGCACCGTCGAGGACTTAAGAATCCAAACAGAGCGCGTCTTGCTCTTAACAGCAGCAACAGTGCGCTTGGCACCCCCAGCATTGATCATGCTCTCGTAGGCTGTCTGGTCGACTTGAACGACCAGGGTCTTCTGTGTCTTGTCGATTGACGTGGTATCACATTGAGTTGTCACTTTCTCTTCGGAGGAAAAAGTTGTCCCCAGTAGAGTCGGCATTTTGTTTGCAAAAAACAAAAGTTTTATTAGAAACTAAGAAAAGAGTACTTGAGTACAATTAATTTTTGGGCAAGTAGAACTATAGGAATCTGATCAGAAGACGATCACTTTATCCCATGGACGATATGATATCGAAGACATGAGCCTCTGAAGGATGCAACAGCACTTTAGCAGGAGATTATGATCACTCTTGATGCTTTGAAATTGATTTGAAACTATATTTATAGAGTTCTTGAAATAACTGTTTAGTAGTTATTCTGGGTTGCGTGCGCTTCAGGTTGTGCGCCTCCTGTTCACTTGTGAAAACTGTTGTACTAACTGCTGTGGATGCGTGGCATCATTTGATTGAGATGCGTGTGGTCATGAGCAGAGTAGTGGGTACGTTCTGCAAAGTTAGTGGCTTGCGCGCCACGTCACTCTATCCTGAATGCTATTTGATTACCTTACGCGTGCTTCATCAGGTTGCACGTGGGCGCAAAGTAACAACCTGCACGAGCGGTTTGCACCAACTGCTGTAGACACGTGGCATCGTTTGATTGAGATATGCGTGGTTGTGGGCAGTATAGTAGGCACGCTCTGCGAAGTTGATGGCTTGCACGCCACGTAACCCTGTTTTAAAATAAGAGTTGATCAAGTGGCTTCAATTTGACATGCTGCACATAGGCGCAACTCAATGACTGACGCCTTTGACCTTGTCTTCTATGTTGTACTCATTAATCCTTGTGCCAAACAGTGACTTGTGTGAACCAGCTGTCAGCATTAATTACATGCTGACAAAATCTTTTCGAGCGCTGCATTGCGCGGGATTCGAATGGATTTTCCTTAATCTCCGTGCTGTCAGTTGTCAGGTAATGATGATGCCATTATAGCTTTTCGAGAAAGTGCACTACATGTCGCTCGCACAACCTGACTCCAGCACAACCTGACGTTGGCGCAGCCTGATGCTGCACAACTTGATTGTTTGGCACAATATAATGTTTTGGTGCCATCTGATGATCGAACACTTTAATGGGTGGCACATCTTAATTTTTAACCTCTACAGCCTAGCGATTTGGGATTTGCGTCGGTTATAAAATATTGATGGAAAGAAAAGATAGATTGAATCAAAAAAAATTTAAGGTGTAACAAATGGATGATTCAGTCGAAGAATCGATATGAATCGTATATAAAAAGTTAGCACGATTGGAAGTTAGCGTGCATAAAAATGATTCGAATATACGTGAATGACTCTAAGGATTTGGAATAGATGTTGCCTGATGACTTGAGTTAGCATAGAATGGTGCAATTTAAGAAAATATGTTGCTCAATGACTTAAGATAGACGTATGAACATACGTGATTTTGTGTTTGAGCAAATTGATTATGTAGCTATTTCAAGGGATAACGATCAAATTTGATCATGAACATCGAAAAGATTATTGTATATCCAGTTCGGATGATAGCATCAGTTGCACGACTCGGAGTCCGTTGCAAAGGAAGATCGTCAGGTTATGTATATCATTGATGGTATTGAGGCGTATCAAAGATTAATGTGCAATAACTCGGGGGTACTCTGATTCGAGGAATAATGACCGTGTAAAATATTATTTTTCAAATGGATGCTATACTTGAGATTTTGATAATAATAAATGTCTGGATTACTTGATTAGATAAACTTGAAGCATATATGAATAATGATAGTCGGACTATGTTGACAGAGTTGATGATCATTGATGCGAGAATTGTTAACTTGAGGAAATGAGAAAATGCCTGAGATTGGATTGATGTATTACTTGGATGAAAATGAAGTTTCTTGATTGTTTTGATGGTAATCACAACGTTGACGTTCTTGTCTAGTACGAGTGCAACTCTAGCCTCACATATGTGTCATGCTGAATTAGGGTGATCATTCTGCGGAAGCGCTAGCATGGTCACTCATGTCCAACGGAGATGATCGAACTTGCGGGAGATCAGGATGTGGCAATTGTATTATTTTGACTCGTGGTTTGATGTGAAGGTAAATTCGAGCATTGTTTGGACTTGTAATTGACGATAAAGTAAGTTCGAGGATTGAGTAGATCCAATGTGCATATCGAGAATGAATTAGTCTAGACTCAAAGCAAGAGTTATGCCTCGATGAGGACAATTATCCTACGGGAGCATTAGCATTGTGATTTCATATCCAACATGGATAATCAGGCTTACGGAAGATTAGGTCATGACATATTGTTATGCCAGACGACATTATGATCAAATACGTGAATTGTGTTAAACAACTTAGGGAATATGGTATGAGAATTATGGTTTAGTGATAAATCGTGTTGTGGTGTACTTGACTTAGATAGAATGGATAGGTGCATTATATCAAACATGTTTGAATAGACTACATAAATTGCTAGTTTGGACGTGTGATACTGATATGCCGAGGAATTGGTTAAGCAGAACTTATCGTAGGACGGATTTTCTGAGTCCTGAACGACTCAGACCCCTTGGACTAAACGTTACAAGTGCGGATAGAAGAAATCTACACTTCAAGTTTAGAAATTGAAATAATGCGAGCTTTGGGTAGAAAAGACCCTGTATTGTCGACTACGATTTGACCTTAGAATTGGAGGGTGAGTATCGATATTGGTTGCACAGAATGTGCATGAGTTTAACTTTAGCCTTGGTGAGTTAGCCTAGCGATTAGGCAGGCGTCCCTATGTCGAGAGGTAGAATTGTGCGATCGACCTTAGTGAGACTCGCTTGGGTAGATTATAGAGCTGGAGTTTATAGAAATGAGACATAAAATTTGGACTTATAATCGTAGGATATTTTACGAATAATGGGAATGAAATGGACTACGAGATGTTGGACTTCAGTTTGGATAGATTGATAGTAGTGCGATCATTGGATTTGATATAAACTTGAATATAGATTGACGCATTGATGCAAGTCAGGTTTCAGAGATTGGTTAAGGAGGCGTAACACTCGATTTCGACTAAGAGACGACGAATGAATGACTTGATAAAATTTGGATTCAGAAAATTTGTTGAGGATACAGCTCGGGTGGTTTGCCCTAGGCCTAAATTGTCCGTTTGCGCGACGAGTATAAGTTACCCAAGTTTGAGATATAGTTGTTCAAGGTAAAAAATAACTAGGGCACGAGCGTGGCTCGGATTGAAGAAACACATAAGAAGAGTGTGTGCATGAATTATTGAATGTTGAATCAGGTGATAAGTCGATGAGTGTGTAGTCGGTAAGTTTTGAGGATGAAATTTTTTTGAGTGGTGTATTATATAATGCCCCATCCCGCTCAGTTCAACCAGAGGAATCAAAATGCCACCACATTTTGACTAAGCCATGCAACGGCTTGCTCGAAGTCCCATACGGTCGAGGCGACTCCTTATTTAGTGGACGACTTAGGTGAACTTGCCTTTGCTTGGCCTTCACACTAATAAAATATTATTTTCAAGCACTGAGTAGGCTTGATAATAAAATAGATGAACCCATATAGCTAAGAAAATAATCCTGTGGTCTTGAGTCGGTGATATAGAACTTAAAATGGTTAAGTTGTTACTTAGAAATCATTCTACGGTGGCTTTCAAATTTGGCACTGGGTCTTTTGACCAAATACAAACTGTGTTAAGTTGAGTTATAACACGGGCTATCAACTCGATGTCATAGCAGGCACGTTCCATGATTTTACTGTTTGTCATAGCAAAAACGTCCTATGGTCTCACAGTTAGTCCCATAAAAGATGCCATGGGTTAAGGCGCTCAAAGAACTCGATTATTCAAGTTGAGCATATGTACGGTCCCACAGTTCTACCACTTTATATAGCCACATGTTTTTACGATTTCAAGGCTTGTCATATAGAATATGACTTGGGCAGCTCTGTCACATGGAACATAATTGGGTTAAGGCACGAACCACGGTTGGTTCAATAAGTATGCCACGATCTATGGCACATATGGAACACGCTTTGTTCAAGTTAAGTAGGAAGGCTATGCAGTAGCCGTTTCATAGGTTTCTAAGAATGGAAAGTTCACGCAACCATTTTTTGCCGAGGAGGTCCCTCGTTTGGGAGTCTCCAATGATGCACGTTTTCATAATATGGTTATGATGTACGTTTTGCAAAGTATGGTTCCGATGCACGTTTTATTAAGTATGGTTCGAGTCGTACCACAAATTAGACCATGCATTTATGTGAGTCTAGATGTTCTCATAGGTATGTGGTCATTGACAACTTGTGCACAAGGATTTCTTCCTCGATTGATATTACGTCGGGGCGACGGGGTCAGTTCGACCTAGGGAAAGACGTTATAGTAGTGTTGGATTGTATCACACTAGGATAGTCGGGGGCTTTCATTGGGGCTCGCTACCTATATTGGAGGAGCCACCGTCTATGTCGAGCTATGTCCATAATGGCATGTCATGCCAGTGACCTTTCATATAGATAAGTGGTGTGCTGAGCGGCAATCCGCATGCACGGTGTCGGTTGAGTCGCAAGGAGCATAACCATGACACAAATGAGTCGAGAAATGTGTGTACATTATGCAACATAGGTTTTATAAAGCCTAAGATTTGGCCGTACGTAGAGACACATGCTTCAGCACGAGATATGGCGTCATGTTTGAGTCATCAACACAAGTTCCACAGGTTTGGGATAGTTGTTTCAAGTTTAAGTCAAGAAGGACCATAAGACAAAGTTTGGTTAAGTTACATTGAGTTATAAGACACGGCCTCGATGTTGAAGTTCGAACATAGTTTTATGGCATGATCATGTTGTTACATCTAGGAATATGAGCCAAAAAGGCAAGTACGAGTCGGTACATTGATGTTGTTGGCACAAGAATGGTCTAGAGGCACAATGATAAGTAATTTATCGGTACGAGGCACGGTGATGGTCTAGAGACAAAAAAATAGGCCAGGGCTATGTCCTAAAACTGATCCTAAGACAAGATAAGAAAGACAATCGAAGGAATATATTGCACAAACTAAATAAACGTGTTGGTTTATGTATACGTTTGCGAGATGCTAGTCCACCAGTACAGTTGTGTACTAACAACCCACTAGTTTTCATGTGCATATGACATATACCTGCTCGCTCGAGGTAGAACTTGCTTGGATGCACTGAGGCATGGAGTTCCTTGGCATTTTGATATGTGTGGCCGCGTTAAAGTCTCCACCTATATGGAACATAATTATGGACATCGTCTTCTAAAGCACCTTCAAGCTACAAGTTGAAGGGGCACCTATGTTTTATTATAATTGAGAGATGAGAGAGAGATAAGCGATTGTATTGTGAGAAAGTGTGAAACTGGTATTATAATCTTGGCCTCGTGTCAGATTTGTAATCTTTGTTTTAATATCAATAAAATCCTATTTGTATGACTTGTGTTTGTTTCAACTTTTCGCTGGCGGCATACTATTTATTCAATATTTCTGCTTCAGGACTTCTATACGACGACCTGGTCGCTTAGTCTATAATTGGCCGTCATGGAATTGCCTTGTATGGGCTCAACTTAGACTTGTGCAGCATCACACCCTAGCGAGGATGAGTGGTTCAGCAGAATCGGGGTATGACATCCGGGGTATCCCAAAACGGTAGATAATGTGGTGCTTAATGAAGCTGATCACATTTGAGCTCTTCACCTCAGAAAGAGGTATTGCTTTCGTCTACTTGGAGAAGTAGTCGGTGATAGCCAGAATAAAGCGGTGCCCTCTAGAGGATGGTGGAGTGATTGGCCCCACTATGTCTATATCGCAGGCTTCAAATGGCCCAGAGCAACCATAGGGTGTAGGAACTCCAAAGGTCAATAAGCAAAGTCAGCATGAAATTGGTATGCTCAATATTTCTTGGTATATTTGACAGCGTCTTTCATAATGGTGGACCAATAATCACCCATGCATCAGAGTCGGTCCTGTAGCTTAGGACCAGGTCGGTAGACTCTACAGGTACCATCATGGGCTTCTCGAAGAGCTTCGACCGCCTCCTCGTTTGATAAACATCGAATGAAAAGTTCATCATATGAACGAGAATACAATATCTTGGTGGCTGTATCATAGTAGAATTGGAGAGAATGTCTTTTAATAGATACTGCCTTTTTTGGATAATCTAGTAGGATTCTGTAGACTGTGTAGTTTATAAACAAAAATTGCCAATCCCTAACGTCGACATTGGTGTTTGTTTGCAGAGCATGGCTTGGACACATAGAGTCCTATGATAAGTTTCGACACAGGTCTTTATGACGAAACTCGTACTTCCTTCGTACTTGGTTGACTATAAGTTTCGAATCACCATAAGACTCGAGGCAGTCAACCTCCAGTTGTTTTGCCAACTGGAGTTTGATTATAAGAGCATTGTACTCTACCACATTGTTGGAGCACGGTTCTATGAGGAAATAAGCACGTTGGATGACCAAGTTGTCTGGAGAAACCAGGACTACCCCTACTCTCGCGATGATCTAACCTTTAGGGCCAATTCTTGAAGCGCCGTCGAAGAACATTCGCCAGACGGAGTCCTCTTTGGTGACATTGGACTCTAATACCTCATTCGGAATGTTACTGTAGAGTTTCGATGTTTCTGATATCGGATGTGCGGTTATGAAGTTGGCCAGTGCTTGGCCCTTGACAACTTTTTGTGGAACAAATACCATTTCGTATGGTGACAATAGTATTGCCTATATAGCCAATTGCGAGTTTAGTACCCCTAGTTTTGTCATGAACACTTTGAGTGCATTAACCCGGAAGATAACATGGATCGTCTGACCTGTCATATAGTGGCAAGTTTTATGTATAGCTGTCACTCTCGTTTTTCGTTATACGGATTTCTGACGTTTGTCAGGTGACCCGTATTTTGACTTGTCTTGATTTAGCTTAGTCTTGCTTTAATTTGCCCTTGGTTCGGTTCGACTTGGCTTGGCTTGGCTTGGTTTGTTTTGGTTTGGGTTGAGATGGATAGGTTGGTATATATACCAACTCCTCTCTCTCTCCTCATTTATTTTTCATTTACTTCTCCACCTTCTTCATCTTCTTCCTCATTTACTCCTCCACCAGCCCTAGGCAAGTGCAACATGCTTCATGATGGATCTCAAGTTTTATCGTTCTATTCTCTTGATTGCATGATTCTAAGCTTCTTTAGGACTTGGCATTTTTTGTTTTGATGATGAATTTTTGTAGATCTAAGTCTTAAGATTTTTTTGTTTTCTTTGGTTTTAATCTATTAAAACTTGATATTTTTGAAAAACCAGTTGCCCCGTGTTGTAGAAAATTTCGTTCTAACTAATTTTGACCTTTGGAAAGCTTGATTTTGACTATTTTTTGAGGAGTTATGGCATTTTGAAGTTCATGGGTTCAACTAAGCATTCTGTGCTGGTTGGAGAAGATGAACAGTGCATGCGCGCTCTTTAGCACCGTGCCATCTCGTTGCGCGGGCATGCTCCTTAGCGCCACGCTATTCTGGTCGTGTGCTCTTTAGCATCGTGCTCTTCGGTCGTACGCCACTTGGCCCAACACTACTTGCCGAGCGCCACCCCGTCCTTCTGGCCGAGCACCACGCACTCTTTAGTGTCGCGCTCTTCGGTCGTGCGCCACTTGTCCCAGGGCCACTTTTCACGTGCTACCCCGCGCTTCTCGTCGAGCGTCACCTAGCGTCGCGTGCTCTCTAGCGCCACAAACCATTCTCGTCGTGCGTGCCAATTGTCGTGCGCCTATTAGCCAGTATATCTCCATGCTTGTTCTCTTGTAACATTTTTTTATATGTATGTACCCTTTACTTGGCCTATCTTGTAACGACCCGACTTGACTACTATCCACCATGGAACCAGTAATTTGAGTATGACAGTACTTGACTGTAACTAGAACTAACCTGAACACGACATGACAATACGATCCTGACTTGATAACTTGTTAATACTACGCATGATAGAACTTGAGCTTGATGATATTTGAACGGAATATTGACTTGACTTGAACATGATAACATGAACCCGTCTTGTATAATCATGATTGTGGCCCATCGGGACGCACTCCTGACAAGTACTCTTGATATGACCAGTAAACCTGAATGACATGTGTAATCTTGATTGCTGTTGCGACATCTATCTCTGACTTGCTAAGTATAACTCTTATCTTGACCAGTAAACTAGGCCTGTCACAACCCTAGTTAGCTAATGATAGCAAGCCGTAGGACTTGATTGGTTGTGCCTGAATGACTGTCTCAGGATTCGCATGGGAATTATATTCCATCTCTTGTCTTCTTAATGCAAGGTAATATGATTCTTTAAAGCATGTCTTTTATGTCATTTACTTATGTACATTCATTAGTTTTTATATTCATTTATGCTGGTTTTAGTTTCTAATTGGAGCCTCCCTTGTGGCACTTGCTCTTTCTGGGATCTGACCCAACTGGTTTTGTATAGCCAGATTTCGGAGTAGCACCTGAGGATCTACCTTCCTTTCAGCCAGATAGTGAACACCAGGCATAACCGTGGCAACAAGTGGGTTTTCTTATTTTGCTCTCCCACTCTAATGTAGGTTATCCTTTTAAGGCGTTTAGCCGCCGATCACGTGTTAGCTCGTGTTGAAACCTTATTTCTGTCTGCCTAAAGGCTATAACATGATTGACAAATCCTAGGGTTGATCATGTATGACTTAACTCTTGCTAGTCTCGCATTTTGTATGACTAGCTTTATGATTATCTGAATATGTAATGTTTGGGATGCCTTACTTGTATATCTGATGATCTAATATCTTGTAACAAATATTTGCTTGCTTGAAATTGAGACACTAGGTTTATTCTTGACCATAAGGGACTGTTGGATTGTAGATAAACCCTCATGCATCTAGACAGCCGTGATCGTATTGCGAGGTGGGTTGCACTTCAATGTACGTAGCTGGCTATGTCTGTCCTCCGCTCTCCAGTATTCTGGTTCTGGGGCGTGATATGGTTTAAGTGATGGCCCATGCAGGTCATGTAAATCAAGATTTGTGAGGGTTTTACTAAATAGATGTCTCAATCAGCATTCACCCTTGATCTCTATACGTGGTTTCTAATCTTTCTAATCTTGACCTGATAAGGTGCTTTATTCTTGATCTATCCTGGTCCTTCCTTATTGTTCCCCATGTTATTTTCTTCATTACTATTATTCCTGGTCCTACCGATCTGCCAGGTGGAGCACCTTCAGATAACCAGCAACAACAAGTGAACTATCTATAACCTGGGGACCAAACCCAACACTCAGGAGAAACATCCCGAGTTATGCCTTTCGGGGATCAAGAGCCACCAGTTCAGCCAGTCCAGCCTGTAGAGCCTGATAATAGAACCCTGATGTGACTCATCTGGGACTTGCTTGCATCACAAGATCGTAGAGGTGATGTCCTGCAGCGAACAGTACAATATGCTATGGACAGAGTCGGATATCAAGGGAACAATGTGGCTAACAGCTTCAAGCATCTGAACCCTCCTTTTTTCGATAGCAGTGAAGATGTTATTTCTGCTGATGTTTGGCTTCAGGATATAAAGGTTATTCAGGAGGCAGCTCAAATTCCAGAGGAAGAGAAGGTGGCCGTTGTGTGCCTGCAATTATTGGACTTAGCCCGCAGCTGATGGACGATGCTAGCAGTTGGTTTGGTGATGCCTATCTTGTGGGCGGTATTCAGTAACAAATTCCAAACGAAGTACTTTGATGTAGTAGCTCGGTATGATTTGCAGACATGGTTTAGCAATCTCAAGTAGATGGAAAGGACGGTCGATGGATATGCGGTCGAGTTTTTTAGGCTTAGTCGGTTTGCCCCCACCTTGGTGGCGATCGAATTGGACCGAGTGCAATGATTCCAGCAGGGACTCCACCTAGAGATCATTCTAGCAGTGGAGCAGTTTGAGCACCAGACATTTGATGCTATTTTGCGAGCATCAAGGCGACATGAATATACTTCACAGAGGTTAGTAGATCGAACTGGAGGACGGAAGAGGCCTTCTGGACAGTTGTCTCAGTCATCAACACTAGCCCCGACAGCTAGGGCTTTGACCATTGGAGCTCCTAGGAGGGCGACCAGTTTCGTCGGTTCAGCACTCGACTCCGACGTACCCTCAACAACAGAAATAGAAGCAATCTTCCGTAATGGGCTGCCCTCATTGTGGGAAGCCTGAGCACATGGTATCAGATTATTACAGAGCACAGGGGTTGTGCTTGGCTTATGGGACACCAAACCACATGATAGGATCCTGCCCGTATAGAGCCAGTTCATCTTCATCAACCCTAACCAGTCCATTGGTTAGGGGACCAGCACTAGTCCAGCAGCAGCAGTACTAGCCTCCGAGGCCATTGCCGCCTCAGGAACAAGCCTTCCAGTAGCAGAGGCTGCCACAGTATGTTTATACCCAAGCTCAGATTCAGAATAGGTAGAGAGGTTGCCGGCAAATGGGACCAGCACCAAGAGGACAAGGTCAAGCTATGGCTTTGACCATGGCAGAAGAATTGGCATCAGGTAAGGTGGTGGCAGATACCATTCTCGTCAACTCTTTTCCAGCATCAATATTATTTGATTCGGGTGCATCGAATTTATTTATGTCTACACGATTCGCAACACGAATAGGACTCGAGCCCGAGTCATTATCAGTAAGGCTCAATATACTTACTGGTAACGGTCTTGTGGGAGTAGATAGAGTCTTTTTCTCATGTCGAATCGTAGTTAGCGGTAGAGAGTTTTCCACTAGATTGATAGAATTTCTGATGGCCGACTATGATGTGGTCCTAGGAATGGATTGGTTGAAGGATCAGTATGCAAAAATAGACTGCCTTGTTGGCAGGATTATTTTTGGTATTCCCGACAAAGAGGAGTTTTCGTTTTCTAGAGGCGAAGTAGAACCTTCTCCACCAGTCCTGCAGATTGCAGTAGTAGGAGCAGTTCCGTTTTCCAGAGTAGTAGAAGAATTTCTTGACGTATTTTTCGAAGAGCTTCCAGGCATGCCGCGAGAGGGATATAGAGTTCACCATTAATTTGATTCCAGGGACGGCACCAGTATCAGGGAGAGTCTACAGAATGGCACCATTAGAATTGGAGATCTTGTACAAGATGATTGAAGAACTCAGAACCAAGGGATTTATTCGTGCTAGTGGATCACCTTGGGGAACCCCAATGCTTTTTGTGAAAAAGAATGATGGTACGTCAAGATTATGTGTTGATAATTGTATTTTAAATTCTGTAACAATCAAAAACAAATATCCCCTACCAAAGATAGATGATTTATTCGATCAACTCAGTGGCACATCAGTATTCTCAACGATTGACTTGCGGTCAGGGTACCATCAGATCAGAGTCAGAGAGCAAGTCATCCCGAAGACGGCATTCAGATCTAGATATGGACAATGGAAGTTTCTCGTTATGCCATTCGGAGCGACCAATGTGCCAGCAGTATTCATGGATCTCATGAATCGCATATTTATGCCTTATTTGGATCAGTTCGTGATAGTATTTACATATGACATCTTAGTCTATAGCAAGAGTGAAGCAAAGCATGAGCAGCATCTCCGAGTAGTCCTTCAGATTCTCAGAAGGTACTAGTTGTATGCGAAGTTCATTAAGTATGAATTTTGGCTTGATCGCATTTCGTACTTAGGTCACATCATCACCAGAGGTGGAGTGGAAGTGGATCCCCAGAAGATAGTAGCTATAAAGACATGGCCAGTACCTAGTACCGTCACAAAAGTTTGTAGTTTTCTAGGATTGGCGGGCTACTATCGACATTTTTTATCAGACTTTGCTCGAATTTCAGTGCCATTAACGCAGTTGACCTGTAAGGATGTACATTTTGCTTGGACAATAGAGTGTCAGAGTTTATTTGAGAAGTTAAAACAAAGATTGATGACGGCACCCATTCTCACACTTTTAGATGGGACTAGAGGATTCTCAGTATATTGTGACGCTTCACGCAGAGGATTAGGATGTGTCTTAATGAAGCATGGCAAGGTAGTAGCTTATGTATTACGTCAGCTTCGTGATCATGAGAGAAATTACCCAACCTACGACTTGGAATTAGCAGTAGTGGTTTTTGCACTTAAGCTTTAGAGGCATTACTTGCATGGAGATCGGAAAGAGATTTTCATCGACCACAAGAGCCTTAAGTATGTGTTTACCTAGAAGGATCTCAACATGCGACAGAAAAGATGGCTAGAGTTACTGGTGGATTATGATGTCAACTTGAAGTATCATCCTGGAAAGGCGAACGTAGTTGCAGATGCGTTGAGTAGAAAAGCAGGAGCTTATTTTCTAACCGCACAGCCTGAGTTATTAGCAGATCTTCAAAAGATGGGAATAGATATAGTTCTTCCTGCCAACGTGGCATTGATGGCCAGTATGCAAGTTCAGTCTAGCATAGTTGATAGAATCAAGATAGCTTAATCAACAGATTCTAAGCTTCAGCAGCTTAGGACAGAATGTAAAGTAGGACGAAGAGCAGAGTTATGCATTCACGAAGATGGCACACTCCGACGTGAAAGTCATCTTTGTGTACCCAGTGGTGACATCAGGCAAGAGATCATGGCAGAGGCTCACAGTTCACAATATTCAATTCATTCCGGAGGTACAAAGATATATCGTGATATCCATTATCATTTTTGGTGGAATGGTATGAAGAGGGAGATAGCTCGATTTGTCTTTAGTTGTTTAATTTGTCAACCGGTTAACGCTGAACATCAAAGACCAGCTGGACTTCTTTAACCTTTATCGACCCCAGAATGAAAATGGGAGCATATTACCATAGATTTTGTAACTGGGTTACCTAAATACCCAGCTGGAAGAGATGGTATATGGGTTATAGTTGACTGACTCACAAAGGTAGCTCATTTTCTTTCTTTCAGAATTGGTCAGTCAACGGATCAGCTAGCAGAGATGTATCTCAAGCAGATAGTCAGATTGCATGGAGTGCCAGTCAGCATCGTATCGGACCAAGATTCAAGATTTATATTGCATTTTTGGCAGAGTTTTCAAGAGAGTTTTGGAACTCGTCTCAAGTTTAGTTCAGTTTATCATCCACAGATAGATGGTCAGTGGAGCGCACGATTCAAACTCTTGAAGATAAGTTACGATCATGTACACTAGACTTTGGCAGTTCATGGAAATATCACCTACATCTAGTGAAGTTCTCCTACAATAACAGTTTTTAGTCCAGTATCTAGATGGCACCGTTTGAGGCACTGTATGGCAGGAAGTGCAGATCACCTTTAGCCTGAGATGATATAGGCGAAAGGCAGATGCTTGGTCCAGAAATGGTTACTCAGACTATCGAAGTGGTCAGATAAGATAGAGATCATCTTCGAGCTGCATAAGATCGTTAGCGCCATTGGACCGATTATTATCGGCTCCCTCTTGAGTTTTCTATCAGCGACCACGTATTTCTTAGGATGTTGCCTACCCGTAGCGTTATTCGATTCGGCGTATGGGAAAAGCTTAGTCCTAGGTATATAGGGCCGTTTGATATTCTCGAACGAGTAGGTGATGTGTCCTATCGTCTCGCTCTTCTGCCGTCGTTACGTGAGGTACATAACGTATTATATGTATCCCAATTGTGATGGTATATCCCGGATCCGACCCATATCCTTGATCATTCAGAATTGGTTGTTGGTACAAACCTTTCGTGTGAGGAAAGGCTCGTATCCATATTGGACCGAAGAGAGAAGGTATTCAAGAATAAGACTATTAGTTTAATCCGTGTTGCTTGGGGTCATCACACTTTGGGTGAGTCAACTTGGGAATGTGAGGATGATATCCAATCGCGATATCCACACATGTTTGACTCATAAGGTACAATATCTTTCTTATGCATTATGCTTTTAAATCCTTGCTTGCATGAATGATTACTTGATTAACTGTTAGTCGTAGATTGCCTGTAGCTAGTGTAGATTACCCCGACACCTCTAGCCTCTTGATTAAATTCCGAGGACAAAATTCTTTTAAGGTGGGTAGAGTTGCCACTCTCGTTTTTTGTTATATGTATTTTCAGTATACGTATACGGATTTCTGACGTTAGTCAGGTGACCCGTATTTTGACTTGTCATGATTTAGCCTAGTCTTGGTTTAATTTGCCCTTGGTTCAGTTCGGCTTGGCTTGGCTTGGTTTGTTTTGGTTTAGGTTAAGATGGATAGGTTGGTACATATACCAACTCCTCTCTCTCTTTCCTCATTTATTTTTTATTTGCTTCTCCACCTTCTTCATCTTCTTCCTCATTTACTCCTCCACCAACCCTAGGCAAGTGCAACTTGCTTCATGATGGATCTCAAGTTTTATTGTTCCATTCTCTTCCTTGCATGATTCTAAGCTTCTTTAGGACTTGGAATTTTTGGTTTTGATGGATGGATTTTTGTAGATCTAAGTCTTAAGATGATGAACACTACATGCGTGCTCTTTAGCGTCGTGCCATCTTATTGTGCGTACGCTCTCCTTAGCGCCGCATTATTCCGGTCGTGCGCTCTTTAGGGCCGCGCTCTTCGATCGTGCGCCACTTGGCCCAGCGCTACTTGCCGTGTGCCACCATGCGCTTATGGCCGAGCGCCACATAGCACCGCGTGCTCTTTAGCATCGCGCTTTTCGATCGTGCGCCACTTAGCCCAACGCTACTTGCCGTAGGCCACCCCGCACTTCTTGCCGAGCGCCACCTAGCGCCGTACACCATTCTCGTCACACGCGACAATTATCATGCGCCTATTAACCAGTGTATCTCCATGCTTGTTCTCTTGTAACGTTTTGTTATATGTATGTACCCTGTATTTGGCCTATCTTATAATGACCCGACTTGACTACTATCCACCATGGAACCAGTAACTTGAGCATGACAGCACTTGACTGTAACCAGAACCTGACCTGAACACGACATGACAATACGATCCCGACTTGATAACTTGTTAATACTACGCATGATAGAACTTGAGCTTGATGAGATTTGAACAGAATATTGACTTGACTTGAACATGTTAACATGAACCCGTCTTGTATAATCTTGATTGTAGCCCGTCGAGGCGCACTCCTGACAAGTACTCTTGACATGACGAGTAAACTTGACATGACATGTGTAATCTTGATTGCTGTTGCGACAGTTATTCCTGACTTGGTAAGTGTAACTCTTGTCTTGACTCCGTGGTTGATTTTTCCTGATTGTGACTGAACAAGCTACATGTCCTATTTTGCATCATATCTAGGACATGGATTCCTGGTTACCACGATCAGAGATTCATAATGAATCTAACTAGGTTGATCAAGTAGTTCATATAGAGAGATTTTCTAGTTACAGGCGATCTCGTTATCCCGGCCACATATGTGGACTTGTAGCCTACCGACGAGTAGGGCACATTTCCAGCATACTGTCATGTATTGCACTCTAAGTCACCTAATAATTCTCTTAATTCTTGATAAACTCTTGTAACCTCGCCTGGATAACCTGGATAGTCTGCAGGGCTTGTGACTGGGGGAACATCTCATTGCACCTTGTTAGTAACTAGGCCTGTGACAACCCTAGTTAGCTAATGATAGCAAGCCGTAAAACTTGATTAGCCGTACCTGAATGAATGTCTCAGGATTTGCATAGGGATTATATTCCACCTCTTATCTTCTTAATGCAAGCTAATATGATTCTTTAAAGCATGTCTTTTATGTCATTTACTTATGTACATTCATCAGTTCTTCTATTCATTTATGCTGGTTTTAGTTCCTAAGTGGAGCCTCCCTTGTGGCACTTGCTCTTTCTGGGGACTGACCCAACTAGTTTTGTATGGCCAGATTTTGGAGTAGCACCCGAGGATCTATCTGCCTTTCAGCCAGATGGTGAACACTAAGCGTAACTGTGGCAACGAGTGGATTTTCTTATTTTGCTCTCCCACTCTAATGTAACTTATCCTTTTGAGGCGTTTAGCCGCCGAGCACGTGTTAGCTCGTGTTGAAACCTTATTTTTGTCTGCCTAAGGACTGTAACATGATTGACAAATCCTATGATTAATCATGTATGACTTAACTCTTGCTAGTCTCATATTTTGTATGACTAGCTTCATGATCATCTGAATATGTAATGTTTGGGACGCCTTACTTTGTATGTCTGATGATATAACATCTTATGATAATTATTTGCTTGCTTGAGATTGAGACACTAGGCTTGTTCTTGACCATAAGAGACTATTGGCTTGTAGATAAACCCTCATGCATCTAGACAGCCGTAACCGTATTGCAAGGTGGGTTGTGCTTCAATCTACGTAGCTGGCTGTGTTTGTCCCCCGCTCTCTAATATTCTGGTTCTGGGGCGTGACAATAGCGAAGACCAAAGCTAGACACTCCTTTTCGACGGGGTTGTAGCAATATTCGGCCCAAGTCATTGTCATGCTTAGGTAGTATATGGCTTGTTTATGGCTTGCATCACATTTCTGCGCTAGCAGGGCACCGAGAGAATGGTCTAGTGCACGGACGTAGAGTAGGAAGTGTCACGACCCGGTCCCAATTTCTTGGGTCGAATCAGATCATGCCCAGCCTGCACTATTGTTGAAACGGCGGCAGTAAGCTGTATCACTCATGCAGGTAAATAAAACAACACAGTCTAATTGCCACAACTTTAATAATTCGAATAGTTTAAAACTTTTTACAATAAAATGAAAAATACATCTGAAGTACATTGCTTTCCACAAACATCATGAATTATAAAGAAGAAGAAAAATCTAGGCAACCAGCTCATCAGTCTCGAGATCATCGTCCTCTAGTTGGGACCTCGGAAAATATCGCGGAACAAAGCCTTATCAGTGATACCTAAAATGTTGGTTCTCCAGTCAGGAGGGAGCAAAGTACAATTCATGCTAATCTTGACAATTAATTTAACAATAAAATCATGCACTTTTAAACAGTTTGAAGATGAACAGTTTTAAAATAATACAGTACAGTGATGTGAATAGGCAATGTATATGACCGGCTTGGGTTACAGTAGTATCTAGCGATACGGTATGGCTTGTCCCCGTGTGAAGAGGGGAAAGCTAATACAGTCAGTTACAGTAATTTGGATGTGGTCATAAACATTACTCTACTCCTCTAGTCCCCAACAGTACAGTCAAT
Source organism: Iris pallida (assembly GCA_029216955.1). Lineage (NCBI taxonomy): Eukaryota > Viridiplantae > Streptophyta > Magnoliopsida > Asparagales > Iridaceae > Iris > Iris pallida. Next base: position 3,012,336 of record JANAVB010014799.1, read on the forward strand.
ACTCCCGAAGGAGTTCGTGTTTGAATAGTGGTTTAAAATTGCAGTGAAGTGATTATTAAATAATTGTAATCAACATAAATGTACTTGTCTTTGTTTTAGAATGACTGGATAGACGAGTCGGTACCGAGGAGGAACGTCAGGTGTAACTTCGAGTTCCTACAGTTGAGAACTCAACTTAGAACCTTGAATAACCAGACTAAGTGTGCTAGTTGCAATCTCTAGTAGTAAATCCTAGTCAGGTTTTAAGTTGTATTAATTTACAGCTAACGATTACGTCGCAACTACGTGCGTTGATTAAACCGATTAATTTGGTTATTTGGAAATAATAACAAGGACCAATTAACTTTGGAAAACTTTGTGTTTTTGTAATATATTTATAAAATTATAGTTTCTTATAGTGATAAATCATGAACTAGTTATTTACTAATATTTTATCCATTTAATTAATTCTTGATTAATTATAAAATTACGCTCTAACTACGATTTATACGTCTAATCAAAATACCACCGAAGATCAACATCCACCCAGAAAAATAAAGTAAAACCTACGCTAAACAATACATGGGCACAGCTAATCATCCTAAAGTTATGGACTTATGCCCGGTACAATTCTTTTTACATAAAAAAAATAAGAGGAAACGATTAAGTTACTAAATAAAATGCAGTAATTAAATAACTATAATAAATAGCTTAACTATTAAATAAAAATAATTTAAAATATAAGTTGGAGTCTCAGACTCGGTCCAACATCAAATCTAGCTAAAACCTCAACGCCCGGTCGGACCGGTGCGTTTGTATTTCGCCAGGGCCCACAGACCGGTACGGTCGTCGCCCGAAAAATCAGTTTTAAATTCATTATTCCGAAAACCAATTTTGAAATCAAATTAAATAAAGTTTTGTAAAAATTTGGGCAGCATTTTCTCTATTTCAGGACAACCCAAAACTGGGAAATGCGCCACAAAACCTGCAATTGTTCCAACCAAAATAATAATCCCGAAAATATAACCACCGAAAACCAACCACAGAAATAATTTCCAACCACAGAACCTTCCCGAAATACCCGGGATTTCCGCAATCAAGCAACAACATAAAAATCTTAGCAACCACATCACAAAAATCTCGCAAACCAACCACACCAAAAGCTAACGTAGCTAACCGAATCTTCTACGTAGCTAACCGGATTTCCCAAAGGGAAACCGGGGACCGATTATCATCATAGACTCTACGGGAGGGACGAACTACTGTGATTAACAGGAAAATTTACCGAGAGGCTCGATGACGGAGTCCGAAGGGTGGCCTCGGACTCGGGATGCACCGTCATGGACTCGAGAGTCTCCGGACAGCGTTACGATGCGCTGCGAACGTACGGGGAAGCTCAGACAGGAGGATCAACGCACGGGCAACATGCGGACAGCGGATCAGGGAGCCATCGAGTCGCGGGAAACGGGGACAGCCAAAGGGCACCGCGGAGGGCACCGCGGAACTTGACGACACTGGAGGCTCGGGGTCGGCCGGGGACGGATCTGAACAGCGGGGAAGCGAGGGTGCCGGAGCTCGGGACAGCGCGGGGAGATCCGCGCGCTGGAGGCGGCGCTCGGCCGGAGTAGGTCGGGCCTCGGGGACAGAAGGGGCGCGGTCGGCTCGCCGGAGAAGGGGACTCGCGCGCTGGTGGCGCGGAAGAGGAGCCACGGGCGGCGGAAAAGCCGGAGAAGGTCAGCGCGGACAGGGACCGCGCACTGGGCGGTCGGGGTCGCACGGTGGGGAGGCGTCGGCCTCGGGGAGAACGCACGCGCGCCGGAGATGGCTCGGGAAGGAGAGGGGATCGGCCCGCTGGAAGGGGCACGGACGGCCTCGGCGGTCGGCCGGAGAGGCCTCGGGGTCGGGGGCACGCGGATCTGGACGCGAGGAGTGGCGCCGGAGGGCAGCGCCGGAGCAGGGCCGCACGGGGGCGCTCGGCGCTGGCTCCGCCGCGGTCGGCGCTTGGCGCGAGGCTGTCGGCGGGGAGAGGGTCTCCGGTGGTCGGCCGGAGAAGCTAGGGCTTGGGGGAATAGTGAAAAGTGGGGAGAAGAGAAGAGAGAGATGAGAGTTAAGTGAGAAAGAAGTTTTAGTGATCTCTGTAAAATTGTGAAAGAGATGAGTGGGTGAGTGGGTGTATTAAAGGGAGAGTTGGGTCTGCACGTTGGAGGAAGGTGGGGTGAGTAAATAGAGGGAGATGGAGAGGTGGGAGGTTATGAGAGTTAAGTGGGGAGTTAGAATAGGAAGGGTTTACCAATTCTGTGTGATGGAGTGCTGGTCCTACGGGACCAGCCAACATTAAATTTTTTTTTTTTATTAAAATCAAGATTTAACCAAGTCCATAGAATAATTAGATTTAAGAAATATGAAGAATTGGGCTCAGGCCTGGGTCTGGGCTCGAAATCCAAAAATCCAAGTTGTTATAATTTTTAAAAATTCTTTTTTTCACCCAAAAATAATTAATAATAATATTTAATAATAATAATTTTGAAAACGTTAATTAATAACACAAAAATTCTATTAAATAAATAAATACGAAAATGATGGGTTTCACAATCTTCCTTCCTTAGAAAATTTTGTCCTCGAAATTAAAAGATAGGGTAGGAGGATCAAACAGGTACGGGTACTACACTCGTAACTCAGGTCCAAAAATAAGAATTTCCAAAGCAGTCGTGGATGAGACGGTTTAGGGATAAGTTTTATTTATGATATCATCCATGTAGAAAATACAAAAGCGAACCAAAGTACAGAGGTTGATCAGACCATCATGCACCGGTCCTGATTAGACAATATATTAGTGGGTGCACCCAATAAAATATCATCATGATCAAGCTTGATTTAAAGAGATAGCTTGCAAAAATAGGCTAACTTAGCAGCATTAGTCAAATTTAGAACGGGAAAAAGAAAAGATAAGGAATAGAAGTTTAAGTGATGGCTCAAATTCTGATTTCTTCTCATCTCTGACTAGACTTGCAATTGGTTTCTCTAGCACTGAAAGGTTGATTCCAATCTTCAGTTCTGAATTATCCAAAATGTGACTCGGATCCGAAATGTAACGTCTGAGCTGTGACGTAGAAGACGTTGCACATTCTCAAGATTAGCTGGTAGAGCTAGCTGGTACGCTACTTCCAACGCGTCTTAAACTTCAAATGACCTGATGTACCTGGCCTCAATTTCCAGCTCCGTCGAAACTGATTGTTCCTCTGGTAGGAGAAACTTCACCAAATGCAATTTGGTCTTCCCAAGACCTGCCAAATTTTGAGACGCAAAATCTCAATACATCTTCAAGCGTCTGGATTGACCTCTCTGATTGCTCGTCCTGCGGTACTCTATGAATCCGGTAAATGTGCCTCTCGTACAATGCTGCCAACTTCTTTAGTGGATAAACTAACTTTGAAAGTGTGCTGACTTAGTCAGTCGGTTTTCTATAATCCAATTGGTGTCCTTCTCTCCTTGGGAACAAGGCAATCCTTACTCAAAGTTCATTGTCATATGCTTCTACTTCTACTCTGAATTGTCCAGCGGCTCCAACAAACTTGTTGTTCTCTTGCTAAATTCCTCATGTTGATAACTTCACATCTAATCCTATACCTGGAATTGTCCTTCTTTATTCCATAACACCAATCAATGGAGGCATATTCCGATACATCTTATTAGCTCCTGAATATATGGAAAACTGCGACTGGTGCATTTCTTTCATCAACTCGTTCCTCCGTTTGTCAGCCGATACGCAAAGTCTCGTACCATTCTTCAGAGTTCCACTGCTGATCAATTTAGAAACCCTCAAGTGTTCCAGCCAACACTTGATCTCTAAGTCCGCAAAGTGCCTCGTTTTGAAACTACGTCATCTTGATTTTGTCCATCAGCCTCAAACTTCATCAATACTGAATCAGCATCCAGCTCTGTCCTTCTATCTCCAGGTAGTATAACCTCCAGTCCAAGCTTCTCGGCGTCTTCTAGCAGGTGCTAGTCCTTGGCTAAGAACTTTGCCATCAGTATCGACCAAGTGCATCAGCGACCATATTAGCCTTATTTGAATGGTACTGCAAGTTGATGTCGAAATCCTTCATCTGCTTCAGCCATCTTCTTAGTCTAACATTCAGCCCTTTCTGAGTGAAGACATATTTCAGACTTTTGTACTCCGTATATATTTTTACTCCCTTTTCATAAAAATCCTACTTCCATAGCTTCAAAGTAAAGATAATTGCAGCAAATTTCAAATTAGATGTGGGATAATTCTTCTCATGAGTCTGTAGTTGCCTATATGTGTAAGCAATTACTTCCCCATGTTGTTGAAAAATATAGCCCAGTCCTTTTCCAGAGGCATTACTGTAAATTGAGAACCCACCAGTTCCTGCGGGTAGCACAAGGATTGGTGCAGTGGTAAGTATCTTCTTCAGCTCCTCAATGCCGCCTGGCAAACTTTCGTTCAGATGAACTCTTCATTCTTCTAAGTGAGCTTCGTCATTGGCTCAGTCAATCTTGGCAAAATCCTTCATGAACTTCTGATAGTAGCCGGCCAAGTTCAAGAATCTTTCAAATTGAACTTGGGGTATACCACTCTTCAACAACAGCTATCTTCCATCGAAATTTTTTCTCTTGTCAACATGGAAAAATCCACCTTGTCAAAGAAAATCCACGTTCAGATAACTTACCATAAAACTTCTTTTTCTTCAAAGTTTTCAGAACTTTCCTCAGATATTCTTCATGCTCTTCTTCAATCTTCGAATATATCAGAATGTTATCTATGGAGAAGATAAACTGATTCAAATACTCATGAAAAACTCTGTTCATGAGATTCATGAACACAGCAGGAGCATTTGTCAGTCCAACGTCCTGACCAAAGAAAACTACCCATACATGGTGTTTGAACGCCGTCTCGGGAATGTCCTCTTCCCTGACCTTGATCTAATGGTGATCGGGTCAATCTTCGAAAACTCCTTAACTCCACTCCACTCAAATTGATCAAACAGATCATCAATCCAGAAAAGGTACTTGTTCTTTAGTGTCTGGTAACCGATGCACATCAGTTGTTCCATCCTTCTTGGGCACAAACAAGATAGGTGTTCCCTAAGGTGAAGTTCTATCTTGGATAAATCCTAGAGCCTTCATTGATCTGGTCCTTCATCTTCTATGAACTTCGAGTCTGCATCATGCCTTTGTAGGAGGCAAGGTCTGCTAGATAGGAAGAGAGTCTCTGGGTTGTGGCCTAACAGGTGTTGCTGGGATAAGAGCTCTGGTTTGATGGAAAGATAAGGGGCAATCCTTTACCCGATGTTCAGCAGATCCACATACCAAACATTTCACCAATCTCTTGCGACAAATATTGGTTTGGTGACCAAGCCTTTTACAGTAGCCACAAACCAATAGTTTCTTACGATATAACTGCCGGATAGGGCTCAAAATGTCTTCTAGATTTTAGGGGTACCCCTCCTAGGGTGAGGTTCCGCTCCAACTTGGTTTAAGATAGCTAAGGCTACATCATTGACGTTCTTCATGTCTTCTCTAGTGATATTCTTCTGTTCCTGCTGGGCTTCATCTTGAGCTTTCTGGAACTCCAGTATTACTTGAAATAGGACAACCATTTGGAAGATGTTTGCTGGTACTGGTGGAGCAACAAAATGAATACTCCACCTAGGAAATGCGACTCAGTTTGAGATGAGGTAGGAATCGCCAATGTAGGAAAAACTTCACTGGATGCACTTTGAGGACGGTCAAACAGCCGCGAGGGAAAAGACCCTGGGCTTGGTTGAGGAGATGGGTTATGATCCGGAGATGACACCTCATCGCCAGCAGGATTTGGTCAACGGTCATTCTCTGGATGGTTTAGGATGCAAACATAAGCAAGGTATCCTACCAGTCTATAATCAAACAAAAATATTTATTTATAATATATTTCGGTCCTATGTTGTGACAAATTGATGTTCTAGTGTTCTAATTGTTTCTAGGTATGTTTTCCTAAGTTGTTGTTCAGACCTGTATGGGCCACCACTAAAAACATGTCACGACCCGGTCCCAATTTCTTGGGTCGAATCAGATCATGCCCAGCCTGCACCGTTGTTGAAACGGCGGCAGTAAGCTGTATCACTCATGCAGGTAAATAAAACAACACAGTTTAATTGCCACAACTTTAATAATTCGAATAGTTTAAAACTTTTTACAATAAAATGAAAAATACATCTGAAGTACATTACTTTCCACAAACATCATGAATTATAAAGAAGAAGAAAAATCTAGGCAACCAGCTCATCAGTCTCGAGATCATCGTCCTCTAGTTGGGACCTCAGAAAATATCGCGGAACAAAGCCTCATCAGTGATACCTAAAATGTTGGTTCTCCAGTCAGGAGGGAGCAAAGTACAATTCATGCTAATCTTGACAATTAATTTAACAATAAAATCATGCACTTTTAAATAGTTTGAAGATGAACAATTTTAAAACAATATAGTACAGTGATGTGAATAGGCAATGTATATGACCGGCTTGGGTTACAGTAGTATCTAGCGATACGGTATGGCTTGTCCCCGTGTGAAGAGGGGAAAGCTAATACAGTTAGTTACAGTAATTTGGATGTGGTCATAAACATTACTCTACTCCCCCAGTCCCCAACAGTACAGTCAATACTCCTGAAGGAGTTCGTGTTTGAATAGTGGTTTAAAATTGCAGTGAAGTGATTATTAAATAATTGTAATCAACATAAATGTACTTGCCTTTGTTTTAGAATGACTGGATAGATGAGTCGGTACCGAGGAGGAACGTCAGGTGTAACTTCAAGTTCCTACAGTTGAGAACTCGACTTAGAACCTTGAATAACCAGACTAAGTGTGCTAGTTGCAATCTCTGGTAGTAAATCCTAGTCAGGTTTTAAGTTGTATTAATTTACAGCTAACGATTACGTCGCAACTACGTGCGTTGATTAAACCGATTAATTTGGTTATTTGGAAATAATAACAAGGACCAATTAACTTTGGAAAACTTTGTGTTTTTGTAATATATTTATAAAATTATAGTTTCTTATAGTGATAAATCATGAACTAGTTATTTACTAATATTTTATCCATTTAATTAATTCTTGATTAATTATAAAATTACGCTCTAACTATGATTTATACGTCTAATCAAAATACCACCCAAGATCAACATCCACCCAGAAAAATAAAGTAAAACCTACGCTAAACAATACATGGGCACAGCTAATCATCCTAGAGTTATGGACTTATGCCCGGTACAATTTTTTTTACATAAAAAAAATAAGAGGAAACGATTAAGTTACTAAATAAAATGCAGTAATTAAATAACTATAATAAATAGCTTAACTATTAAATAAAAATAATTTAAAATATAAGTTGGAGTCTCAGACTCGGTCCAATATCAAATCTAGCTAATACCTCAACGCCCGGTCGGACCGGTGCGTTTGCATTTCGCCAGGGCCCACAGACCGGTACGGTCGTCGCCCGAAAAATCAGTTTTAAATTCATTATTCCGAAAACCAATTTTGAAATCAAATTAAATAAAGTTTTGTAAAAATTTGGGCAGCATTTCCTCTATTTTGGGACAACCCAAAACTGGGAAATGCGCCACAAAACCTGCAATTGTTCCAACCAAAATAATAATCCCGAAAATATAACCACCGAAAACCAACCACAGAAATAATTTCCAACCACATAACCTTCCCGAAATACCCGGGATTTCCGCAATCAAACAACAACATAAAAATCTTAGCAACCACATCACAAAAATCTCGCAAACCAACCACACCAAAAGCTAACGTAGCTAACCGAATCTTCTACGTAGCTAACCGGATTTCCCAAAGGGAAATCGGGGACCGATTATCATCATAGACTCTACGGGAGGGACGAACTACTGTGATTAACAGGAAAATTTACCGAGAGGCTCGATGACGGAGTCCGAAGGGTGGCCTCAGACTCGGGACGCGCCGTCATGGACTCGAGAGTCTCCGGACAGCGTTACGATGCGCTGCGAATGTACGGGGAAGCTCAGACAGGAGGATCAACGCACGGGCAACATGCGGACAGCGGATCAGGGAGCCGTCGAGCCGCGGGAAACGGGGACAGCTAAAGGGCACCGCGGAGGGCACCGCGGAACTTGACGACGCTGGAGGCTCGGGGTCGGCCGGGGACGGATCTGAACAGCGGGGAAGCGAGGGTGCCGGAGCTCGGGACAGCGCGAGGACATCCGCGCGCTGGAGGCGACGCTCGGCCGGAGTAGGTCGGGCCGCGGGGACAGAAGGGGCGCGGTCGGCTCGCCGGAGAAGGGGACTCGCGTGCTGGTGGCGCGGGAGAGGAGCCGCGGGCGGTGGGGAAGCCGGAGAAGGTCAGCGCGGACAGGGACCGCGCTTTGGGCGGTCGGGGTCGCACGGTGGGGAGGCGTCGGCCTCGGGGAGAACGCACGCGCGCCGGAGATGGCTCGGGAAGGAGAGGGGATCGGCCCGCTGGAAGGGGCACGGACGGCCTCGGCGGTCGGCCGGAGAGGCCTCGGGGTCGGGGTCGCGCGGATCTGGACGCGAGGAGTGGCGCCGGAGGGCAGCGCCGGAGCAGGGCCGCACGGGGGCGCTCGGCGCTGGCTCCGCCGCGGTCGGCGCTTGGCGCGAGGCTGTCGGCGGGGAGAGGGTCTTCGGTGGTCGGCCGGAGAAGCTAGGGCTTGGGGGAATAGTGAAAAGTGAGGAGAAGAGAAGAGAGAGATGAGAGTTAAGTGAGAAAGAAGTTTTAGTGATCTCTGTAAAATTGTGAAAGAGATGAGTGGGTGAGTGGGTGTATTAAAGGGAGAGTTGGGTCTGCACGTTGGAGGAAGGTGGGGTGAGTAAATAGAGGGAGATGGAGAGGTGGGAGGTTATGAGAGTTAAGTGGGGAGTTAGAATAGGAAGGGTTTACCAATTCTGTGTGATGGAGTGCTGGTCCTACGGGACCAGCCAACATTTAAATTTTTTTTTTTATTAAAATCAAGATTTAACCAAGTCCAAAGAATAATCAGATTTAAGAAATAGGAAGAATTAGGCTCAGGCCTGGGTCTGGGCTCGAAATCCAAAAATCCAAGTTGTTATAATTTTTAAAAATTCTTTTTTTCACCCAAAAATAATTAATAATAATATTTAATAATAATAATTTTGAAAACGTTAATTAATAACACAAAAATTCTATTAAATAAATAAATACGAAAATGATGGGTTTCACAGGAAGTGTTTGTCCACGACTTGCGCTACCAGGACTGGGGGATTCGTTAGGTACGCCTTGATATCGTCGAATGTCTTCTGACACTCTTCAGTCTAGACATCGGAAACTCCCTTCTTCATAAGTTTGGTGAAGGATTGGCATCGTCCAGAGAGATTTGCTATAAATCTTTTGATATATGCTAGGCGTCCTTGTAGACCTCAAAGTTCTCTCAAATTCTTCGGAGGGCGCATGTTAAGGATAGCCTTGGTCTTTTTCGGGTCAATGTGGATACCCTTTGCAGTGATAATAAAGTCCAAGAACTTGCCGCTAGGGACCCCAAGAAAAAATTTAGTTGGTTTCATCTTGAGTTGATGTGCCTACATGAGATCGAAGACTGTCCGTAGATCTTACAGGTTATCACTCGAAAGCGACTTCTAACAGTGATGTCATTGACATAACGTTCGACAGTTTTACGAAGATGTTTACTGAAGATGGTGCTCATAGCTCGTTGGTATGTTGATCCTACATTCTTTAATTCAAAGGGCATAACTGTATAAAAGTAGACTCCTTTTGGAGTTCGGAACGACATGAGCTTCTCATCGTCCGAGAACTTCTTGATTTGATTATAGCCCGAGTATCTTTCCATGAAGGACATGCGTTTGAAGCTGAACGTATTGTCAATCAAACGTTGGTAATCGGGAGGGGAAATTCATCTTTTGGACAAGCAGAGTTAAGATCTCGAAAGTCTATATAGACTTGAATTTTTTCGTACTTTTTGGTAAGGGGACGATATTGGGTACCCAATTTGGATGTTGCTTCTCGCGGATGAACTCATTTGTTATGATTTTGCCTACTTCTTTCTCAATGGCATCCACAACATTGGGGCAAAAGCTTCACTATTGCTGATTAACAAGCTTAGCATTGGGTAAGATGTTAAGTTTGTACATTGCAACTTGCGGATCCAATCCCGATATGTCTTCATAGCTCCAGGCGAAGATGTCGATGTATTCTTTGATGATAGTAGTATAATGGTTTATTTGCATCTTGCCGTTATCGGGCTCCGGTTCAACGGGAGAGAGGTGTTCATGACGTTCCACTCTATCAAAGATAATAGGTTTTTGTCCTTTTTTTGGACGGAACCACATAATAGCACCTCGAGATGGAACGATCCGATTTACAGTATTGACGGTTGTTAGTTGCATTTGTAACGCTTCTAAGGCATTATCTAGAATATACATAGCATTCCAATATGGAAGATTTGAGTAGTTCAAAGATAGCCTTTTATTGATAAATTAAGGGATCTTATCCCGGAGGATTATATCATCAAGTGAAGGTGCCTCAGTATGGACATATATAGTCCCGTAGTTTTTCATTTGTGAGGACCAGTATTGCCACATAATGAGGTGTAGGAGCCTCTCTCAGTAGCTTAGCCACCAGAGGAGCTGACGTTCTGGTAGTCGGGGCAGCTTGTGGTTTCGGAGGAGTTTTCGGAGACCTTTTTGGCAATCTGACCATAATAGGCTCCTGGGCCCTGCCTGGAAGTTTCACTAGCAAAGGAGTCAGAGCTTTCCGTGAAGCTTTGCCACGAGGGATGTTGTCACCTAGGGAGGTTTTCCCTTGAGTTGTACCCTCAATGGTTCTTCAGTTACTGCTTCAGCTTCTTCTTCGTCATCAGCGTCATTGACATCGTCGTCAAAGTGGACTGATTTATACAGAACATCACCAGTGTAACATGCCTCGATTCCTCTGAAGGGATCGACGTCAGTGAACTATGTTCTAACAATACCTTTGCCAGACACATATTTCATGCACTAGTGGAGAGTGGACGACACGATCATGCACACATGTATCCACGGGCGTCCTAACAAGACGTTGTAGGATATGTCGGCATTAATGACATATCATGTCACCTTTGTTTGGAGATCACCTATCTAGCATTTCAAGCAGATCTTGCCCAAGGGATTACTCTTACCGGCATTAAAACAGCTAATCCTAGTATTGGGCGTCGTTGTTCGATGCATCGGTATTCCCATGGTCTGGAGGGATTATGTAAAGAAGAACCGGGGTCGATATGTATCCGGTCCACCTTGATGGCACCGACATGCCCCGTGTTTAGAGCACCCTAAATTTTGGAGCTCTTTTAAATTTTTTTAAATGAATTATTTTCCATAAATAATTTTATTATAATTAGTTTTGATCATTGAATCTACCTTTCCGTGACTTTGATTTTTGGAGCATCAGGGATGTCAATCTCTTGGAACTTCCTTCATGAGTTTTATAGTCGACAAGATTATCTTCATTTTGGTATATCATGTCCCACTCAAACTCATTCCCTTGTATTCTATTTACATCGCATAACTTTTTGGTCAATTTAGACAATTTGACCATCTACCAAAAAACTTGACCTAACTTTCAATTTAATTTCAGGGCTCGACATTAATCCAGCCTAATTGACCCAATATATGGTTTTGACCTATTTTGGTCTACTATGCACATGCCACTCATGTGCCATCTAATTGAGCTTTCGTATGCTATTATGTCATCAATGACCATAAATGATTTAAAATATAGTCATGATCGTTCGAAGCCCAAAACTGACCCAACCAAACACCAAACAACCACAATCGCACATCAAATCCTCATTTTCCCCTCAACTGTAACCCCTGGGTTCTTTCTCTTCTCTCAAATGTAGAAAATTTAGTTAGGTTAGATAAAGAGTGTTAAAATTACTTCTTGACCTTAGATTCCATATTGACGTTACCATTATTGTTTTGGCTTATTACCACTATCAATGCTAATTTTTTTTTTAAGAATATTAGTATTCTTGGCTTGTTATTTTAAAACGAACTTCTTTTTTGTGTTAGTAGTTGTTAATAAAAAATAGTTAGTTAAATCTATTCTCTTTTGGGCCATAGCCCCAAATAAATAACATCAATAAACCTATTCTCTAAATAGTTAGTTAAATCTAGACACTCAATATGTATATATACAGATAATAGGCCGAACTAGTTATTTTATTTATGGGCTTATTTTATTAATAGGAATTAGTTTGAGCAAGTAATTTAATTATATACTAATTAAGAATTTTTTTAAAATATTTATTGATTGGGGCTTAAGGCTCATATATAAATATATGCTATTAACTGTTTGAATCCCTAAGGTCCAACTGGACCAACCCAACCCATTACTTCTCAAAACCCAGCTATATATACAGTAGCACAACCACGAAGAGAAAAAACTCTACCTGCATCACGGTTTCCCATACTATTCAATTCAAATCCAATCTCTTCTTCCTCCTAGAGCTGTCGACCCCCGGGGCGGTGTCCAGCACCGCCCATGGCCATCGCCAACCGGTCTACGGCATGTCGCTAGGCAGCCGCGCGCAGCAAGGTCAGCAGGCATGCACGCGACTGAGTAGCAGAAGCGACAGTATCAGCACCCTGCAGCCTCTACAGCTCGCACGACCCCCTCTCATCGACCACATGTTGTCGTTCCGCCCTGGCTGCGATGTTCCCCCTGCGTTGCTATCGCCAGTGCGATCGTTGTGCACACGCGCCAGGTGCGGGGCCTGCAACAATGGCCATGTGCGTGGCCATGTAGCATAACAGCGGCGACAACCGCCATCGCGCGCGACCACGATGCCGTGGGACTCCAATGAACCCTCCGGCGAACACTCCTGAGCCGCCACGCTTCTTTCCGACTTACGGCGTTGGCGATTCAGCGTCTCGCACGGAATCCAGTCGTAATGTGTGCAAAATTAAAACCATAATTGCTTTTCGAGACAACAACTTCATGCACATTTTTTAAGAAATCTGACCATTGGATCATCGAACTCTTTCCTCCATTGCAATCTTGGTGTACAGCTCGACCTTCTCCTAAATTTACGGACTTTAATTCGATCGTTTACTATGTCAAAACTGGCCGCAAAGTTGGACAAATAATTGTCTTTACTTTTTACAGTTTTGTGGAGCCAACTTCATGAATTTGTTTCCCTGCCGTCACAGCTCCGTTTGATGTGCCATCAGTTCCTGTAGGTATAACCACCTTCGTGCCATAAAAATTTCAGCTTTGTAGGATGTCGTTTGGTTGGTTGCAATCGACTCCAAAGTTGGCCTCCCGAAACCGTAATTTCTAACTTGTCAAATTTTAATTTTTGACTCGGGACTCCGGTTTCCAATTTGGATGCACCTAGTAGACTCGTGGTATCGTTCTACCTAAAATTCATATACAATTTGCTAATTTTGGAGCAACGTGGCCCCAGCACGCATTTCGCTGCAAATCGGGTCCCTTTATCCGAATCAACGGGTCAATTTGAGATCGGCTCGTCGGAATCCAATTCTGGATATATCGCTGGGTTCGTATCGGCATTCTGGACTTGTTGACATATATTTTTCTAGATTTAGTGTACTTTAGATCCAGTACGCATTTCTGTGCAAACCAGATTCCAACGTTCGGCTCAACGGGTTATTTTGAGATTGTGTCATCGAAATCCTACTCCGAATATATCGTTGGGTTCATATCATCACTCTGGACTCATATAATTTGCTAGATTTAGTAGAATTTTATCCTGGCATATTTTTTGGTGCAAAGCGGGTCCAAAGACGGACATCATTTTGACTCAAAATTTTTGTTTTGTCCATGTGTCCAAATTAGACTTTTGGATAGGCTATCCTAGCTAATTTGAACAATCTGGACACATTGGTAATGTTCGTTTCATTATCTGACGATGTCTGTAGATTTTTCTTTATGTATCACCCTTAATTATAATTAATTCTTATTCATGTTAGTATTTCGAAATTCGTACGTCGAAACTGAGATTAGTCGATTCCAGTGATCTCACATCGCTAAATTGACTAAGTGACCATGTGGATCACCAAGATACGATTGTTAATCTTGCGGTAGACCGTCTTGTCTCAATTTGTGTGTTGTAGATTTTGTTATACGAATACCGAGGTATTTTAATAACCATAACTTGCAATTCATAGTATTAGCAAATACTTATTATGGAGACTAGTGTGACCTAGTTCTAGGCGAGGTAATTAGCAATTGTCGTAAATAACCCAAGGTAATAGGCGACTAAAAACAACCCAAAGTCCCTAGGTGGGAGTTATTATACTATAGTGTGTGATATATATTTGTTTGTGATTTAGGTCGATAGATATTTGCATGGAGTATGGTTCTCATAGATAGTGGGATAGACTTTGGTACTGCAGTCTCAGTACAGTTCGGACAACTCCAAGCAAGTGTACCTTGCCAATCTTGTACTTCAGTTTATAATATTTAGCTTTTTTTAAATATCTGCTTGGTTTTAATGTTACAACACCTAGGACCGTATGCGGTACACTTTGCGTCCGAATCACATTCGGGTGCCGATGGACGTTAGTGTCATCGGGTATCGATACTAGATATTAACTCTTGCGTTACCGCGACAACTCGTTGTGGGGTACACTCTGACCCTAGGACATGTTCATGTGACACTACATTGTTGACGGAATCCCATACTTGATTGCATCTTGATTTACGAAATTCTGTGTCTGATTCTAGGACGATAACATTGATATACATGTAGTGTTTTCTTCTATTATGACTCGTTGTCCTAGCTAAAGGTTTTGGCCGAGCGTCTTGTGGATACGATTCGTGAAGTCACTTGGGTGGGGAGAACATACACCGTGCGTTTGGGCTACTTTCCCTTATGTTACCATTGCCTCCTACCCAGAGCCTCAGAGATTCATTAGTTACCGCAGTTCCTTATCGAAACTGCGGAGTTTTCATTAGTTACTGGGGTTCCGTATCAGATCTTCGGAGTACACCGTGACAGCTCACGTGTTCGAGTGATGTTTCTTAAATTGTATTTCATATTAGTTGGTTATGTTAGATTCACCCACTTTCTTTAGTCTTACTGTACTTTATTCTCTTTTGTTACTGTCGTACACTTGGCCTGTATATTATGTACCTTATTGTGTCCCTCTAAGGACCTGGTTTCCTTCCAGGTTGGCTAAGGAGGTTTTGTTGAGCGCCATGCTGGATTGTTGATGGTATTCATTTCATTGCAGGTATTCAATCTTTCAAAGTTGTATGTTTCATTTACTGTTATTTGTATCTGCTAAGTAGCCTAGTATTTATAGACTCATATTATCGTTTCGAGTCTATTCTGACAAGTACGATTATTGGGCTGCAAACTAGTATTCATATTTTTTGTTCTTATGTTTCTATTACTTGGATTGAGATATAGAGTTGATGTAATGATAGTTACACCATTTCGAACAGCTTATATGTATTCTAGTCGGACTAGAGTCTGGTTGAATACGTAGCTGGCCAATGCCACGTGGCTCGGTCCCGTGTATTTGGGACTGAAGTGTGACATGGTTTTTGTGGTGGCCCATGCAGGTCGAGAATAAATCGTTTCGGTTACGTCCCTGTACCGAACGAGCTTGCACTAGGATAGAATATTAGGATCTCAATCCACTGCTACTATTGGAAATTCTCTTGACTTCTACTATCGCCTTTGAATTTCGTATTTGTCTTCAAATCATAGCTTTCTTGAATTCTCATTCATGAACTCTCGTCTTTCCCTATCTCGGAAGGGCGAACTTTTGTGATTGATCACCATTTGATTGCATCTTATTATAGATTGTGACTAAGACAGATAGAATATTTTATATGTGATTATTTAGGGTATATAGGAATTTGGACAGATGTCACTATAGATGGACCAATAGAAAATGTATGGCATTTCTATGAAGATTTAACTTCTATAGGAAAATCCCTTGATTGAAGGAGAGACCCCTTGACTAGAACATATGGAATTAAATTAAAGGTTTACATATTTATAAATATGTTGGAAGAAATTCCAGCAATTATTAAAATGACTACAGATACAATTAGAGAATTGTATGGATTTACTTGGGACTAGACAAGATCAGAATAGTGTTATCTATACAATAGAATTACCAAATGATATGACTTGAGGAAAGTATAATTCAACGAGTCCTTAATTAATGATTTGACTTCAGCCTATATATTAGCTAGAAAGTTTTATTTGAAGGACATAGTAACTCATGCTTTGTAGGACTAGGTGATTAGCTAAGGTGGGTAGGCTCTATAGTCATACCACCAAAATAGGATGTAAAATAGAGTACGACACCAGGTTTAGCCCTAACAAGAGACATAAGAGTCATTAGACTAAACCATGCTATCATTATCTAAGCTAGACCGAGTTTGAAGAATATGAAGATTTCCTAAACCATAAAAGTTGAGGTAAGTGAGAATACAACTTGAAGGAAGACACAGTTGGTTTCTACATTAAAGAGTGCCAACCTGAAGGACAATAGCAATTGGGGTCCGAGATTCCGGCAGGATGAAACGAATTGATGAAGCGTGATAAATCATGGCTAGATATAAACCTATGGAGTTATATTGAACTAAAATTTAAGGAATTTTCACGTAGAGGACGTAGAAATCCTGAATATGAAGATAAATTTTCTTGGGTGACAAGAACTGTCCTAGGAAGATTAGGTATCATAGAGAAATATGATATAGGAGTAGATTGTTGGCACATCGATTTTGATACATTGTTCACAATAACCCTTGTACGTCTTTAGCTTATACTTTTCACAGGCACTTCCAAAAAGACAAGAATAGAAGAAAGACATCTCCATACAAAATTTATGAAGCTTATCAAAGACCATGGAGCTAATGCAATTCTCCATTATCAAGATGATGATATACTACAACAAAGAGAAACTGCAAGAGACAGTTCTTAAAAGACTATGGATTAGACGGTGCAAAAGATCCAGCCTGAAGTCTATATAGAAGATGGTGTTTATCCCTGTTCTTTTCCAGAGTCTGTAATTGTCTAGGATTCTATGTATGCACTTTGCTAAGATGACAGTCATAAAAGAAATGGTGAAGTAAAGTCAATCAGAGGAGACGAAAAATCTGCCAGATTTCTGGATTAATCTGCCGGATAATCCGATCGCTCACAGCAAGTTAGTGAGCAGAAGTTCAGATAATCCGACGGACATCCGCAGAAATCTGCCGGATAATCCGATCGCTCACAGCAAATTAGTGAGCAGAAGTTCGGATAATCCGACGGACATCCGCAGAAATCCGCCGGATAATCCGATCGCTCACAGCAAGTTAGTGAGCAGAAGTTCGGATAATCCGACGGACATCCGCAAAAATCCTGCGGATAATCCAAACCGCTCACAGTAACTTAATGAGAAGAAGTTCGGATAATCCGTCAGAATTCCGCTGAAATCCGACGGATAATTCGCTTGACTTATTTGCAACTTTTGAATTCAAATCCAACGGCATCTGGCAGCTATATTTAATGCATCTAACGGCTCTTTTTATGACTGTTACTGTTAACCGGATAATCCGATGGATTTACGTTGAAATCCGACGGATAATCCGGTTGATGGCTGAATGCCCTTTATGACTTTGGATTTGTATAAAAGGGGCTTTAGTCTCTCCTCATAAAATCTATCTCTTCCAAGCTTTAAATTTTCTCAACCATAAAAGAGCTTCACCATTACTACTCTACTCAATCTTCAATTGTCATCCAACCCAAAAGTGCTAGTGTTTAACAAGAGCTTTATTCTTCGATCTTCAAGTGTTTAGAAGATCAAAGCATCCTTTTCTTTTCCTTCTTGAAGTTGGCGAGCCTTCGTAAGAAAACTCGTGTGTTGAAGTTGGCGAGTTCTTCGGATCCAAACTCGTGTTGAAGTTGGCGAGTTCTTCGGAGCCAAACTCGTGTGTACTATTTTATTAAATAGTAGATTTAAGTCGAAGAGAGTTCCGGGACTGGATTGCCTCAAGCGAGGATACCAGGATACATCTTGTGTTTCATCTTCTTACTCTATCTTTTATTTTACGTATATTGCTTCTTGTGCTCAAGTTATTTTTTATTTCCCTATTCACCCCCCTCTAGGGTTCTACAATTGGTATCAGAGCTTTGTCCTCTTGATTTGGATTTACATCCTTTGAGTGATCCATGGCCACTAACCCTAGTATCAACACCTTCCACAATGAGGGACACTCCACAAATAGGCCTTCCCTATTTGATGGAACCAACTATAACTACTGGAAGATTAGGATAGGCATTTATCTGAAGTCCATAGATTTCGATTTATGGGATTGTGTGATAAATGGTCTCCCTACTCCTTCCAGAGTTATTGAGGATATTGCATCTGACATCCTTAGGGACTCACTCACCGAAAATGCCAAGAAGCATGCTAGTCGAGATGCTAAGGCTATGAACGCTCTTTACTGTGCTCTCGATAGTAGTGAATTCAATAGAATCTCTACTTGCAAGACTTCCAATGAGATTTGGAAGTTGCTTCAAGTCACACACAAGGGAACATCACAAGTAAAGGAATCCAAAATTAGTAGACTCACACAAGAATATGAGTCCTTTAAGATGAAACAAGATGAGTCTATTACTTGCATATTTACTCGTTTTGGTAATATTATTAATCCTTTTTCTTCTCTTGGTAAGGAATATCCTGCTCATGAAAAGATCAGAAAAATTCTTAGAGGATTGACTAAAGGATGGAATCCTAAAGCTACCGCTATCATTGAGGGGAACGACCTGATAGTCATGAACCTTGAAACCCTCATGGGGAACCTTATGACTCACGAACTTGACATAAAAGATCAAGAGGATTCTTCCATACAAGAGAAGGAGAAGGAGAAGGCCAAAGAGAAGGAGAAGTCTCTTGCTCTCAAAGTTACAAAGTCCTACTCCAAGGATAGCTCCGACGACAACGAGCCGGACGATGATGAAGAAATAGCTCTCACAGCTAAGCACTTCTGAAAGTTCCTCAAATTCAACAAAGCCAACCGCTTTAGATGGGACAATGATGAAGATCCGGCGTGCTATCAATACAGAAGGACCGGACACATCAAGAGAGACTGTCCCATGATAAGAAAAGACTCAAGCAAGTACGAGAAGCCTAGCAAAGGAAGCTCGTCCTCCAAGAAATTTGCCAACACAAGCATTTGGTGTGAGAGCGACGCAAGTGACTCCGACAACGATAAAGAGTGCAAACACAATGCCAACGTTTGTCTCATGGCAACCGATGAGGTACTTGATGATCTCTCCTTAAATACTCTTACTTATGATGACTTGGAGAAAGCTATCCTTGAACTACATGAAGAGCACAAAGGTGTTAGGAATAAATACAAGAAATCTCTAAAAGAGGTTGATGCTCTTCAACTTGAAGTAGAGAGACTCACAAGCATCATTATTGATGTAAAGGGGAAATCTCCTGCTTCTGACACGGATGAAATAGAGTCTTTGCGACTCAAGTTTCAAGAATCTCTTGTCACCATCAAGAAAAAGGATGATGAGATTCAATCCATGAGAAAGGCTTATGAATTTGCTATGTATAAAGTTCAAGATGCTAATAGAAGAGAATATGATACTTCTATTAAGTATGATGATCTTCTTGCACAGAGTAAGAAACTAGGTAATAAGAACACTACTCACATACATACTCTAAGACACCTCCACATCATCACAATGCTAGTCATACTTCTTACATGAACACTACACACAAGTCCTATTCTAACACAAGAAAAGGACCATTTGTTAAGAAAAACACTTCGCATCATGCTTTTTATTATCATCATTATAATACTAATGATAGAACTCCTCGCACTAGAGATTCACATATGCATATTACTCACACGTCTTCTTCTAAATCCTCTATGATTTGCAACTACTGTGGCTTGCTTGGACATACGACCAATTATTGTCATACAAGGAAACTAGTTGATAAGAAAGTTTATAAATGGGTTCCTAAGACTAACTCTTAAGGACCCATACGATCATGGGTACCAAAATGTTCATCTTCAACTTTTGTTGTAGGTGAAGAGTCCTTCTCATGCTATAAGCAAGTGGATTCTCGATAGCGGTTGTTCACGGCACATGACCGGGGATGCTTCATTATTTACAACGCTATCGATGAAGAAGGAAGGACACGCCTCCTTTGGTAACAATCTTAAAGGTCACATTATAAGAAATGGTAATATCGGTTCCCCTCCTTATCCTTATATTAAGTATGTGTCTTGTTACTAATCTTAAACACAATCTTTTTAGTATTAGTCATCTTACCGATAATGGTTATGATATCAAGTTTGTTAAGCTTAAATGTTTCATTACCGATAGTTCAAGTGGATCTATTGTTTATGAAGGTATTAGAGAAAACAATATTTATGTTTTATATCTTGTCGAAGACACTAACAATGACAGGTGCTTAGTTGCTAAGAACGATGAGAGTTGGGTTTGGCACATGAGACTAGGACACGCCAACATGGATACCATCTCTCGTCTTGCCACCAAGAAGCTTGTTAGAGGACTCCCGAGTATCCCTTTCAAAAAGGATATGGTGTATGAAGAATGCGAGAAAAGTAAGTTTACCAAGTCATCCTTCAAATCCATAAACTCTGTGAGTACCACTAGACCTCTTCAACTTATTCATATGGATCTTTTTGGTCCTAGTAGAGTTGCTAGTCTTGGAGGCAAGCTTTATGCTTTTGTTTTGGTTGATGATTTTTCGAGATTTACTTGGGTTATTTTTCTCGCTTGCAAAAGTGATACTTTTCGTAAATTTGTTGCTTTTTGTAAACGTGTTCAAAATGAGAAAGGTTTTTCTATCAAAAAGATTAGAAGTGATCATGGAGAAGAATTTGACAATGCCGATTTCAAAAGATTTTGTGAAAAAAATAGTTTTGGACATGATTTTGCTTGTCCACGAACTCCACAACAAAATGGTATTGTGGAGAGAAAGAATAGAACCCTTGGCGATATGGCCCGGGTTATGTTAAACCAATATAAGCTCTCCCAATATTTTTGGGCGGAAGCCATTAACACTGCATGTCATGTTATAAATAGGGTCTTGATTAGACCTATTTCTAAAAAGACTTCTTACGAGCTTTGGTTTGACAAAATTCCTTCTATTGAATATTTTAAAGTGTTTGGTTGTAATTGTTTTATTTTGAATACCAAGGATAACCTAGGCAAGTTTGAAGAAAAAGCCTATCAAGGAATATTCCTTGGATACTCTACTCATAGTAAAGTTTTCGTATTTTTAATAAAAAAAGTCTTGTTGTTGAAGAGTCAATCAATGTCTCTTTTAATGAACTTAACTCTTCTACATTCTCCTCTTCCGATGATATTGATGACATCTCGTTTGGGTTGGAGAACTCCTCTATTGGAGATCGTCCTTCTTCATCTAACAATAAAGTTGTGACTCCTCCAACAAAAGAGTCTCCACCACTCGAGCCTCCTCAAAAAGATCTCCCAAAAGAATGGAGATTTGTCACCAATCATCCTAAGGAGCTTATCATTAGGGATCCTTCTTCCAATGTAAGTACTAGATCCTCCACTCGTGATTTTTGTGCAAACATGGCTTTTATCTCTCAAATAGAGCCTAAAAATATTAATGATGCTTTTCATGATGAATTTTGGATGATAGTGATGCAAGAAGAGCTAAATCAATTTGAGCGAAACAAGGTTTGGGAACTTGTCCCAAAACCTAGCAATTACCCCATTATTGGAACTAAATGGGTGTTTCACAATAAACTTAATAAAGATGGGTTAGTGACTCGTAACAAAGCCCGATTGGTTGCCCAAGTCTATAACCAAGAGGAAGGCATTGACTACGACGAAACCCATGCTGTGGTTGCTCGTCTTGAATCCATTCATATGCTATGTGCTTTTGCTTGCTTTAATGATTTTAAACTCTTTCAAATGGATGTTAAGAGTGCTTTTCTAAATGGTATTATTAAAGAGGAAGTTTATGTAAAACAACCTTCTGGCTTTGAAGATTTTCAATTTCCTAATCACGTGTTCAAACTCCACAAAGCCCTTTATGGCCTCAAACAAGCTCCCTGTGCTTGGTATGAGCGCCTTAGCTCCTTTCTTATTTCACACAATTTTTCTAAGGGCAAAGTCGACATGACACTTTTTATCAAATCCCATAATAGCACTCTTTTATTGGTTCAAATTTATGTCGATGACATTATTTTTGGTTCTACTAACAATACACTTTGTGTAGAATTTGTTAAAGTTATGCAGGAAAAATTTGAAATAAGCATGAATATGGGTGAACTATCATTCTTTTTGGGCTTACAAATCAAACAAGGACCCAAAGGGACCTTCATCAATCAAGCAAAATACACAAAGGATCTCCTCAAGCGTTTCGAACTTGACTCATCCAAATCAATGAGGACTCCTCTGGCAACAACGACAAAGCTTAACAATGATGAAGATGGCACATCCGTCGACATTTGTAAGTATCGAGGTATGATCGGTAGTTTACTTTATCTAACTGCTAGCCGTCCCGACATTATGTTTAGTGTATGTCTTTGTGCTCGATATCAAGCAAATCCCAAAGAATCTCACCTATGTGCCGTAAAACGTATTTTTCGGTATCTTAAGGGCACCATTAACTTGGGCTATGGTATCCAAAATCCTCATCCTTTGAGCTTTGCGGCTTTTCGGATGCGAATTTTGCCGGATGCAAACTTAACCGAAAAAGCACTAGCGGCACATGTCACTTCTTGGGTAAATCCTCGGTATCATGGTTTAGCAAGAAACAAAACTCCTTCGCTCTTTCTACCACCGAAACTGAATACATAGCAGCAGGGTGTTGTTGTGCACAAATTCTTTGGATGACACAGACACTAGTAGATTATGGTATTTCTTCTCAATGCATCCCTATCAAATGTGATAATACTAGCTCCATTAATCTCACAAAAAACCCGATTTGTCACTCTCGCACCAAACACATAGAAATAAGACACCACTTTCTACGGGACCATCAACTGAAAGGTGATATATGTCTTGAATTTATTGACACCACTCATCAACTTGCTGATATTTTTACCAAACCTCTTTCTGAAGATCGATTCACTTTTATTTGTCGTGAAATCGGTCTCCTCGATATCTCAAATTGAACTTTTTCTGTCTTTAACAGATTTTCCGAAGGATTTCCGCATAAATCTGCCAGATTATCCGTTCTTCTCCAGCAGCTTTTTGAGGAACAAGTTCGAATAATCCGCCGGATTACCGCGGTAATCTGACGGATCATCCGCATTTATTGTTCTCCGTAAAATCCGGCCGCGAACGGCTATCTCATTTATGGGATGTGACCCACCACCTACCCGCATTAAATTCGAACTTATCTTCATCCAGAATTTTCGTCGGAAATCCGGTATAATCTGCCGAATTTTCCGTTTTCGTTGCACAGGCGCAGAAAACGAAGCGTCGGGTGCCTTTCTATCCGTTCCTCTTTTCTCTCTATCCGTTCCCCTTCCTCTCTATCTGTTTCCAACCATTATAACTCCTCATTACACCTCTCTACCCATTATAAACTCTTTTCCCCTCTCCTTTCTTCTTTCAAACCCATTCTTTCACTCTCTTTTCATCCATGGCTTCTCACTCCAAGCGTCCATGACATGACGGTAGCTCCTCCTCCGCTCAGCCTCCTTCCCTTGCACTCTTCGTTCCTCTACCAACTCATGGCTACAATCCTCTCATTTTCAAGTCGGCTTCCCATTCCCGTGAATGGTTCTCCTTCTACCATAAGGCTCCCATATGCGCCGGGAAACCCATCTCTTGGATCAACTTCAAAGACTATCGTGATTACTTCCGCTTCTCCCGCATCGATGCACTCCTCGAGCGCCAAGTTGACTTCTATCCGCATGCCATTCGGATGTTCTAATGCAACCTTGTTCCCGCCAAGGAAGGTCCTAAGTTCGAGACTAAGGTTGGTGGCGTCAAGATTACCGTCACTGCCGCATCTTTGGCTAGCATCCTTGGTCTTGATGAGCGAAAGGTATATCGTTCCCTTTCGAGCACCATAGACCACATCACTTTCTCTCCTGACATGTCTTATGAGGAGTTCCTCTTCAACATCTGCGGTGGCCCTCTTGTTCAACGCCCAGATGACAAGGATCATAGTCCTTTCTTCCATGACATGCATCGCATCCTCTGCCATACTCTGACCCCAAAATCTGGGAACATGGACATCATGACTGCTGAAGAACTTATCTACATGTACTATCTGGTCGCCAGGCAACCTTTCTCACTGGCAAAATCCATCATCTACACCATGATGCTCATCAGGGACTCTCCTCATCGTTCTCTCCTTTTTGGTATGTACATCACTATGATCCTCGAAGCCAATGGTGTTGACCTCACTCATTGTCCGGTTGGTGAACCTCGTCCTACTCCTCTTGCCAAATCTAAGAGTCGTGGTCGTGCGGTTCCTGCTGGTGCTCCTGCTGCTGCTCCTACTACTGTTGCCGGTGGACCTGCCTCTCCTCCGGTGTCCCTCCTAACTCATGATGTTCGCCGATACATTGATCGCAAGTTTGTCGATCTCTCTCTCTCTCAACCCATGAGCGCCTTCAGGCCAACACTCGGGGGCTCGACAACCTTATCCACCACGGCTTTATGGATCAGGCCTACTATATTCAGCGCATGTTTGAGGAGCGCAATCCCTTTCTTAATCCCAACACTCCTCATCCTGATTATCCTGGACCTCGCTTTACTGATCCCAACGTCTATGGTTTCATGTACCCGGATGGCGTCGACCCTTATGGCGCCTTTACCACTGCTCCCGGGGATGATGAAGATCAGGAGGCAGGTCCTTCTAATGCTCCTGACAGTTGATGAGTGCTGTGTTTAATCTTGTTTTGTGTGGTCCTTCGGGGACTTTTAGTATGCGTTTTCTGCTGTCCTATGGGACTTTTAAAATCTGTTTTCAGTTGTGTGTTGTGGTTTGGCTTTCAAAGCCCAGTTATTGTACCCCTGCTTTTATTATTAATAAATGTTTCCTTCTTATGCATTTCTGTTTACTGTTATGTCCCTTACACATATGTGCTTCATTGTTCTATCTTTTTCTTACCATCTTTGATTAAATGACAAAGGGGGAGAAATGGTATTGAGGGGGAGATCCTTGATTACGGGGGAGCTACTTTCTATATTCTAATTTTTTGTCAATTATCAAAATGGGGGAGTTTGTTGGCACATCGATTTTGATACATTGTTCACAATAACCCTTGTACGTCTTTAGCTTATACTTTTCACAGGCACTTCCAAAAAGACAAGAATAGAAGAAAGGCATCTCCATACAAATTTCATGAAGCTTATCAAAGACCATGGAGCTAATGTAATTATCCATTATCAAGATGATATACTACAACAAAGAGAAACTGCAAGAGACAGTTCTTAAAAGACAATGGATTAGACGGTGCAAAAGATCCAGCCTGAAGTCTACATAGAAGACGGTGTTTATCCATGTTCTTTTCCTGAGTCTGTAATTGTCTAGGAATCTATATACGCACTTTGCTAAGATGACAATCATAAAAGAAATGGAGAAGTAAAGTCAATCAGAGGAGATGAAAAATTCGCCAGATTTTCGGATAAATCCGTCGGATAATCCGATCGCTCACAGCAAGTTAGTGAGCAGAAGTTCGGATAATCTGACGGACATCCGCGGAAATCCGCCGGATAATCCGATCGCTCACAGCAAGTTAGTGAGCAGAAGTTCGGATAATCCGACGGACATCTGCAGAAATCCGCCGGATAATCCGATCGCTCACAGCAAGTTAGTGAGCAGAAGTTCGGATAATCCGACGGACATCCGCGGAAATCCTGCGGATAATCCGAACCGCTCACAGCAACTTAGTGAGCAGAAGTTCGGATCATCCGCCGGACTTCCACTAAAATCCGATGGATAATCCACTTGACTTATTTGCAACTTTTAAATTCAAATCCAACGGCATCTGGCAGCTGCATTTAATGCATCTGACGGCTCTTTTTATGACCGTTACTGTTGACCGGATAATCTGATGGATTTCCGTTGAAATCCGACGGATAATCCGGTTGATGGCTGAATGCCCTTTATGACTTTGGATTTATATAAAAGGGGCTTTAGTCTCTCCTCATAAAATCTATCTCTTCCAAGCTTTAAATTTTCTTATCCACAAAAGAGCTTCACCATTACTACTCTACTCAATCTTCAATTGTCATCCAACCAAAAGTGCTAGAGTTTAACAAGAGCTTTATTCTTCGATCTTCAAGTGTTTAGAAGATCAAAGCATCCTTTTCTTTTTCTACTTGAAGTTGGCGAGCCTTCGTAAGAAAACTCGTGTGTTGAAGTTGGCGAGTTCTTCGGATCCAAACTCGTATTGAAGTTGGCGAGTTCTTCGGATCCAAACTCGTGTGTACTATTTTATTAAATAGTCGATTTAAGTCGGAGAGAGTTCCGGGACTGGATTGCCTCAAGCGAGGATACCATGATACATCTTGTGTTTGATCTTCTTACTCTATCTTTTATTTTACGTATATTGCTTCTTGTGCTCAAGTTATTTTTATTTCCCTATTCACCCCCCCCCCCTCTAGGGTTCTACATAGATAAGTCAGATATAGACTAGTCAACCATCTCCATATTGGTTGAGTCAAACCTTGAACGACCTATTAGAAAATTGGGACTAGAAGATTGACCAATAAGGCTAGACTGCGTATTTATGGTTAGGCGTTCTTGTAAAGAATGAACAATTTGCTTATGGTTAGTAGGGGTAGAACGTTGGTTAAGTTGCTAAGATATTTGACCTATGGCTTGTAAGAGTATGGTTTAGAATTTGAGGGATTGATTAAGTATTGATTAGGACCTTACTATCTTTGGTGGTTAGTCTTAGCCAAGGATCTGGCAATAGAGTTAGAAATGTCGTAGCTCAAGTGGCAGATTAGTAAACCCTTCGTCAATGCAGAATAGTTAGGAGTCCTAGAGAAATTGTAACATGAATAGTTGTATTCGGTGTACGTAGTAAAAATGTCAAAGAGAAGAAGGAATTATAGGAGCAATACTAGGTTGAGGTTAGAATCATAGGAAAGTTTATAAGGAAATTAAGAAGTATCAGTTGAGACGAGGGTTGCGACCATGATTATCTACAATAACTTACGAGGACTATAGAGAGAATTATATCTTAAGCAAGACCCTTGAAGTTGAGATTCGAACAAGGAAGAGGAATTATTTTGAAGAAATGAAGAATACAAATTTTATGACAGATCAAAGTGAGGTTTAGAAAAAGAAAAAAATGACTATGTTATACAAGTATGTTGTTTGAAAGACAGCACCATAGATTGTAGATAGACACAAGATAAGATTGAGACATTTAGAAAACAAAGATAAGAAATGAAACGACATAAGATGAGGAGAAAACAAGAATCTCAAGATAGGAAAGTAGAGTGTCCTAAAATAGATTGATGAATAGAAACTAGAGTTGAGAAGTACATAGTGGGTGATAAATTTCTTAAAAAGAAGATGTTCCATGGATGGAGGAAAACAAAATGACATAAGGAGAGAGGGAAGCAAAATATCATGACAGAGACGTGGAAATAAAATAGAAGAGGAATGACTTGTAATAGGTTGATGAATGAAATCTAAAGTTGAATCGTAAGTTCTTGAAGATGGAGATATTTCATGGATAGAGAAAAGTTAAGAATTAAATGTTATGTTGAAATTTTTGAAAATCAAGGATATTTAAAAACCTTGGCAATTACATTATGAGCATCTTGATATTGTGTTAGTGAAAGTTGCAATTGAGATGGTTAGGCCAAGGGGTATACTGATAGAAAAGAGATAAGATAGGAGACCTTCAAATACTATTAGTTAGATTCTAGAATAAGATTAGGCTAGCCTAGTTTAAGGTATCATGTGTTATCTTAGAAACCTGATAGGTAGGCTAAACCATAGTATGAACTAGTGTGCAACCTCTTCAGCTTGTTTGATTATCATATTATTCTAAGTAACCTAGAGTTGTAGCTTTAGACCGTATCACTGTCTTTTTGTTCCTTGGTCACCTATCCCATATTTGTGACCATAACTTCATGTTCATTCCAACTATGAGATCGAGAATGACCTTGTCCCTCCCCTAATCATGTCATTATCTCAAAATCAAATCCTTGGTTTTTTAATACCTCTTGTACCCGATATTCGTATTACATTCGGAACCGTCTCTTTCAAATTTCATGACCAAGTGCCTACCTGGTTGTACCATATTCGCGTAGAAAATTACTCTATGAACTTATCAAAACTTTCCGTACTGCAAAGTCTATGTTCACGATTCTCTCGAACTTGTCTCCTAATTATGCATTTATAAACCCCTTTATGCCATCTCTCTCCAACCGAGACAATTTCTTCTAACTTGTTGAAACCTTGACCCATATAGGAGTAGCAATGAATTGATAGTAAATACCTTATGGAGATATTGACCAAAAGTACTGTGATATTGCCTAAGTCCCCTTAGATTTTTTGCAGTCTGTAATACTTAAATTCTCGTATTACCTTTTGAGGAATATGCAAAACCCACAAACCTTACTAGTAGACTCGCGACCATAGTTTGTTGTGGTTGCATTACAAAGTTGAGATGTACTTTAGCACTTGGCAGGATATACACCCTAGATACTAGTGGCCTCAGCATCCTACAGGAACCATTTACGATTAGTCGTATTTGACTCCTTAGATATAAGTCTTCTATCCTTTTTATACTATGCTTAAGTGTAATTTCAATGACAAAATTTTCTAAGCTGGGTAGGATGTGAGCC
Source organism: Iris pallida (assembly GCA_029216955.1). Taxonomy (NCBI): domain Eukaryota; kingdom Viridiplantae; phylum Streptophyta; class Magnoliopsida; order Asparagales; family Iridaceae; genus Iris; species Iris pallida. The sequence continues at coordinate 3,041,144 of JANAVB010014799.1, forward strand.
CCCTGAATTTTGGGGCTCTTTTAGAAATTTTCAAATGAATTATTTTCCATGAATAATTTTATTATAATTAGTTTTGATCATTGAATCTACCTTTTCGTGACTTTGATTTTTGGAGCGCCAGGGATGTCAATCTCTTGGAACTTCCTTCATGAGTTTTGTAGTAGACGAGATTATCTTTATTTTGGTACATCATGTTCTACTCAAACTTGTTCTTTTGTATTCTATTTACATCGCACAACTTTTTGGTCAATTTAGACCATTTGACCATATACCGAAAAACTTGACCTAACTTTCAATTTAATTTCAGGGCTCGACATTGATCCAACCTAATTGACCCAATATATAGTTTTGACCTATTTTTAGTCTACTATGCACATGCCACTCATGTGCCATCCAATTGAGCTTTCTCATGCTATTATATCATCAATGATCATAAATGACTTAAAATATAGTCAAGATTGCTCGAAGCCCAAACCTAACCCAACCAAACACCAAACAACCCCAATCGCACATCAAATCCTCATTTTCCTCCAATTGTAACCCCCTGGGTCATTTTCCTTCTCTCAAATGTAGAAAATTTAGTTAGGTTAGATAAAGAGTGTTAAAATTACTCCTTGACCTTAGAATCCTTATTGACGTTACCAATATTGTTGTCTTATTACCATTATCAATGCTAAAATTTATTGTTTTTTAAGAATATTAGTATTCTTGGCTTGTTATTTTAAAATGAACTTCCTTTTTTGTGTTAGTAGTTGTTAATGAAAATTTTCTCATATTTTAATCTCTTATCCTCTTTTTGGCCATAGCCCCAAATAAATAACAGCAATAAACCTCTTTTGGGCCATAGACACTCAATATTTTTTTAGACACTCAATATATATATATATATATATATATATATATATATATATATATATATATATATATATATATATATATATATATATATATATATATCATGGCCCGAGATAGTTATTTTATTTATGAGCTTATTTTATTAATGGGCATTAGTTTGAGCAAGTGATTTAATTATATACTAATTAAGAAATTTTCTAAAATATTTATTGATTGGTGCTTAAGGCTCATATATATACATGTTATTAATTGTTTGAAGCCCTAAGGTCCAACTGGACCAACCCAGTCCATTACTTCTTAAAACCCAGCAACATATACAGTAGCACAACCAGGAAGAGAAAAAACCTTAGCCGTATCCTGGTTTCCCATACTATTCAATTCAAATCCAATCTCTTCTTCCTTCCAGAGTAATCGACCCCCGGGGCAGCGTGCAACACCACCCATGGCCATTGCCACCCGATCTCTGGCGTGCCGCTGGGCAGCCACGCGCGGCAAGGTCAGCAGGAGTGTGCGCGATTGAGTAGCAGCAGCGACAGTTCCAGCCATGCAGCCTCAACAGCTCATACGACCCCCTCATCGGCCACCTACTGTCATGCCACCCTGGCTGCGACGTTCCCCTGCAACGCTATCGCCAGTGCGGCCATGGGGGCTTGTAACAGCGGCCATACGTGCAGCCATGTATGTAACAGCGGCGGCAACCGTCGTCACACGTGACCACGATGCCGTGGAACTCCGGTGAACCCTCCGACGAACACTCCTGAGCTGCCATGCTTCTCCCCGACGCACAACATAGGCGATTCGTGCGTCTCGCTTGGAATCCCGTCGTGACGCACACAAAATCAAAACCAGAATCGCTTTTCGGGACGGCAACTTTGTGCACATTTTTTGAGAAATTCGATAGTTGGATCGTCGAACACTTTGCTCCATTGCATCTTGGTATATATCTCTATCTCTACCTAAATTTTTAGCCGTTAATTCAATCATTAACTATGTCAAAATTGGCTGCAAATTTGGACGAATAATTGTGCTTATTTTTGACAGTTTTATGGAGCAAATTTTGTGGATTTATTTCTCTGCTGTCGTAGTCCTGTTTGATGCACCATTAGTTCTTATGCGCAGCAGGTAAAACCACCTTCATTCCATAAAAAATTTAGCTTCATAGGATGTCATTTGGTTGGTTGAAATCGAAGCCAAAGTTGGCCTCTCGAAACCTTTGTTTCCAACTTGTCAAATTCTCATTTTGGACCCGGGACTCCGAATTCCAATTCTGACGCCACCAGTGGACTCGTGGCATTGTTCTGGCTAGAATTCATATATAATTTGCTAAGTTTGGAGGAACGTGGCCCCCGACACGTATTTTGGTGCAAATCGGATCCCTTTGTCCGAGTCAATGGGTCAATTTGAGATCGGCTTATCGAAATCCAATTTTGGATATACCGTTGGGTTCGTATCATCATTCAGAACTCATTGACATATATTTTGCTAGATTTAGTGGAATTTGGATTCGACACGGAATTTTTGTGCAAATTTGGTTCCAACGTTCGGTCAACGGGTCATTTTGAGATCGGGTCATCGGAATCCTATTCCGGATATATCATTGGGTTCGTATCGTCATTTTAGACTCGTGGACATATAATTTTTTAGGTTTAGTGGACTTGTATCCTAGCACATTTTTTGCTGCAAAGCGGGTCCAACGACGGACATCGTTTTTGATCCAAAATTACCGTTTTGCCTCTGTATCCAAATTGGACTTTTGGATAGGCTATTCTAGCTAATTTGACCATTCTGGATATGTTGGTGATGTTTGTTTCATCATCCGACGATGTCTGTAGATTTTTTATGTATCACCCGTAATTATAATTAATTCCTTTTTATGTTAGTATTTTGGAATCCGTACATCAAAACTGAGATCAGTCGATTACAGTGATCTCATATCGCTAAATTTAACAAAGGGACCATGTCGATCACCAAAATCAGATTGTTAATCTTGCGGCTGACCGTCTTGTCTTGCTTTGTGTATCGTAGGTTTCGTTATACGAATAACGAGATATTTTAATAACCATAACTTACAATTCATAGTATTAGCAAATACTGATTATGGGGACTTGTGTGACCTAGTTCTAGGTGATGTAATTAACAATTGTCATAAATAACCCAAGGTAATATGTGACTAGACCCAAGCTCCCTAGGTGGGAGTTATTAGTCATACATGTACTATAGTGTGTGATATATATTTGTTTGTGAGTTGGGTTGATAGATATTTGCATGGAGTATGGTTCACATGGATAGTGGGATAGACTTTGGTACTATAGCCTCAGCACACTTCTGACAACTCCAGGCAAGTGTACCTTGCCAATCTTGTACTTCAGTTTATAATATTTAGCTTTTTAAATATCTACTTGGTTTTATTGTTGCAACACCTAGGACCGTGTACGGTACTTCGCATCCGAATCGTATTCGGGTGCCGATGGATGTTAGCGTCATCAGGTATCGATACTAGATATTCACTCTTGTGTTACAGCGATAACTCGTTGTGGGGAACACTCTGAGCCTTGGACATGTTCATGTGACACTACATTATTGACAGAATCCTGTACTTGATTGTATCTTAATTTACGAAATTCTGTGTCTAATTCTAGGATAATGACATTGATATACATGTATTATTTTCTTCTATTATGACTAATTGTCCTAGCTAGAGGTTCTGGCCGAGCATCTCGTGGATACGATTTATGAAGTCACTTGGGTGGGAAGAACATACATCGTGCGCTTGGGCTACTTTCTCTCATGTTACCATTGCCTCTTACCCAAAGCCTGGAAGATTTATTAGTTACCACAGTTCCTTACCGGAACTACAGAGTTTTCTTTAGTTACCGGAGTTCCGTATCAGATCTCCGAAGTACACCGTGACAGCCCGCGTGTTCGAGTGATGTTTCTTAAATTATATTTCATACTAGTTGGTTATGTTAGATTCATCCACTTTCTTCAGTCTTGCTATACTTTGTTCTCTTTTATTATTGTCGTACACTTGGCCTGTATATTATGTACCTTGTTGCGTCCCTCTGAGGACATAGTTTCCTTCCAGGTTGGCTGAGTAGGTTTCGTTGAGCTCCTTGCTAGATTGTTGATGGTATTAATTTTATTACAGGTATTCATTCTTTCAGAGTTGTATGTTTCATTTACTGTTATTTGTATTTGCTAAGTAGCCTAGTATTTATAGACTCATATTGTCTTTCCAAGTCTATTCGAACAAGTATGATTATTGGGCTACAGACTAGTATTCATATTTTCTGTTCTTATGTTTCTGTTACCTGGATTGAGATATAGAGTTGATGTAGTGATATTTACACCATTTCGAACAGCTTATACATATTCTAGTTGGACTAGAGTCTGGTTGAATACGTAGCTGGCCAATGTCACGTGGCTCGGTCCCGCGTATTTAGGACTGGGGCGTGACACGAGTAATACAACGGTCTGTTGTACCGATCATTCATGAGCAGCATGTCCTGTTGAGAGAACGTAATGTTAGGGATGATTTCTTCCATATTATGGTAGTACGGACATGCAGCAGGGCCCTCTTCAGGCTGCTGGACCTGGCTCATAAAAGACTCGACGTCTTTCAACGCTTCATATAGAGTTTCTCGAGTATCTTTAGAGAGTCGGAGAAGCTTAAAAAGCGACAACCGAGCTGGAGTATTAGCTAGCTGAGCCAATATGTCAAAGTTATGGGGTTTGATCAACCCCGAAGTGCCATCTTTTCTCAGAGGCTTGTCAAAGCGACCCTCCTGTTGTTTTTATTTGTCTTCTGTCGGAGGTCGGGATGGATCGTCCCTTAAGTAGCGGGAGGCATCTCTTGAGTGGGAACTTCCTCCTGCTGGGTGTTTTGTTTTGACAAGGCTTCTTCTTGGGAGGCGGTAACCATTCGGTAGGACTTGGACTTTCTGTCTTTCCCTTTGGCAGTAGCGCATGCCGTCGATTGAGTCAGTTCTAGGGTGAGATAAGGATAAACCCACATTATCTCTCCCCTGGACGTGGTGAGTGGCACTAGCCCGCTCACGTTGTCACAGGTTGGAGGAATGTTAGTTACTTCCATTGTCACCTTTGGGATAGGGACGACATCATCTTGGGCTTCAGTTGTCAGAAAAGTGTCAACTGAAGGGTCACCATATTTGTTGAGACTATTTTGTCCTCATAGTCGAGAGTGAGGACATTCGCATTGATAATGTGTTGGATGTAGTTCTTCATTGTGTAACAGTTTCATATTGGGTGTCCGATAAACCGATGATAGTGACAATACCTCGGGTCGCCAACTCTGTCCACCACATCGGGGCGCTTAGGATCGAGCAATTTGATTTTATCGCCTTGCATAAGTACCTCGAAGAGTTGCAGAGTGTCCACATCATTAAAGGAGTAGACCTCCTTTTGTCATGGTGCTGTTAGTGGTTTCTGAGTGGGAGCTGACGGACCCTTAGAGGCATTAACGGTTAAGGCCTATTTTCCCTTGGATTTACGCCCGTTGTTATAGCTGTTAGAGGGGCGTTTCCCTTTGTCAACCAATGCAGGAAAGCTGACTCCCAGGAGATGAGCATCCCTGGCCTTTGTTTCGGCACTATCAGCATCGAAGATGAACGAAGCGCAGTCTGTATATTTGATGGAATCAACCCAAAGTTTGAATGTCGGCGACGTATTTTTGCGACAGTAATCTATTAACACGGGCTTCGGGATACTAGGAGGTAACCTCAAGGCCGCCTGACGGAAGCGTTCGATGTAGGCTCGAACTGGTTCTTTTTCCTTCTGGGTGATGTCCATAAGAGAAGACATTGTCATGTCCATTCCACCCTCATAGAACCAGGAGAGAAAAAGGTACTTCAGATCCTCAAAGGAGGATATGCAATTGTCAGGGAGGCTATAGAACCATTCATAAGCTACCCCCTTTAACGCCCTGATGAATAGACTTGTGAGCAAGGCGTTATCTTTTGGCAAGTACCCCATCATGGAGGCGAAGTATATCAGATATCGATGGGGAGACTCCTTCTTGTCAAATGGGGTCAGCATCTGTGGCTTATACTTGGGGGATAATCAATGTTGTTCCACTCAGAAGGATAAGGCTGCCCGATCCCGAGCTTTTGACGCTTTTCTTGTTTATCTTTTGCCTCTATACGAGTGCGTAGGTCCTTCACCAGCTCGAACAATTCTTCTGTTGACGAGGGAACCGACGACCGAGACAAGGTGTGATGATCTGTTCCCGAGGGTTCATGTTGGGGTGGTACATTTGATTCCCCATTGGTTCCTGGGTCGGTTAGCTAGGCCTCCTCGGCCTCTTGGTCAAGAGCAACTCCAGCTGGCTCTACTACGTCAGTAGACTCACGCCCATAGTACGTGTAACACATAGCCTCCATCTCACCGGCAACATATCTAATCAAGAGCGGAGCAAAGCACTATTCTAGGTAATGAACAAGAACATCATGATATGGATAAGAGTACAAGAGAACATAGTATGTAAAGTATAGGAATAGAGCAAGAAAGTACAATAATGTAAAGTACAAGAAGTACAGGAAATAAAGTACAAGAATGTAAATCGTGAACCTGAAGTACAAGACATGACATGCACAATATTTGAAATACAACTAGCATATGTGACCAGCTGGGGTAAGTACAGGAAGCACATGAACTGGGCACAGGTTAGGGCCCGCGTGTACGGTGCGAGGCCTAAGCTATCCACATAAATTTCTGGTCTCTGGGTTTGGTCACATAGCTAGTGTATTTCCCCTCCCCGACCACAAGTAAGTACAAGACATGAAAGTACAAGAGTAAAAGATAACGTGTCATATCGTGTCATAAGAAAGGTACAAGATATGAATATAAATGAAGATTAACCATAGAAAGTACTTGCCTTGCTCCGGGTGATCAAGGGTAGGAAATAGAGCTGGATGTCCTCCTGATTAATTAAGTACAAGTTGGTTAAGTACTAAATAACTATACTAACCAATTCTAATTTAAGCTCAATATGAAATACTAACTAATAATTAGGTTAGCTTAATATTACAAGCTATATTGATCCTAATTAGCTACTAGGAAATACATATATACATATCCACTAGACACTAGGTCCAGATTCCTAATAGTTAAAGTAAATCAAATGGTTAATTGAGACATTTTATTCAAGCAAAATATTAATGATATGATGTTCAGAATGGTTACAACTAATTCGTTACTAAGGAAAAATAAAATAATTATTAAACCAAAACTTACTAATAGATTTTAATATTACCCACATATGCAACATCCAGCCTCATATACTTATACCTGCACCCTGACTCAAGCCTATACAAGTGTTGCAACCCAAAATTGGTTTGTACTCCAAACTAAAAAGTTGCCAGACAGGAAACCAAGTTTTAGCAAAATATCCAACTAACATTCCAATCTGAGAACCCAGCAGCAACTACAATACTCCTTTCCTAACAGCATAGCTTGGGCCACAGTATTTAGTAAAATGCTTACTCTAGCTAACACAAGTCAACCCAATTATCATTTGAATCTAACGGCCACTTCAAATTCTAACCACACCATATTCTCGATCACATACTCTCAGTTTGGCAACTCCAAATATAAGAAAAAGTTAGAAATATTACAAATAGAGACTGACAGGAAAAGGAATACACATCACTGCTATCCAATTCAAATAAGAATCCCGCATTTTGCTATCCCCTTCCTGCATACTACTACACACAACTTCATCATCGAGCATGACTGCTGTACACCTCAATCGACCAGACACGCATACACACGACATGGCTACACGTAACCCTTACGGTCCTAACCTGTTCCAGAGTGCATTCGATCAAAATATGCATCTAAAATTCTTCAATACAAAAAAGGTTGGGTAATTACCTGCGTAGTCTGGTACCAATGTGACACAAAGACACGCTTCCAAGGTCGGACTCAACCTACTCGTCCAACAGCAACCTTAGAGTTCTTTACTACAATTTCTCAAACACATCCAATGCAAGAACAATGAACCCCCTTCCCAGATTAATTCGAAACACGAATTGCTAAAAATAAGGAAACACTCCAGAAATTAAGAGGGTTAGGTCTCGACTTATCTCTAGATCCCTGACATCAGTTTTCTCAAGATCAAGCTCGACTTCAAAGAACTATTCGTCCTAGCTCATCGTTGTCAACAGTCGTTCAATCACCAAGAAGTTCGTCGTGCACATGAACAATTCGTAGGGCCCCATCGATTGTCGACATCGTTCTGATCTGGCGTAGTACATAATCAATTTGGGAAGGAGAATCAAGAAACAGACTAGTTTTCTAAAGAGCTACGATGAACTCACCTTGATTTCTGTCGATAGGATGTGTGTAGGTCCTAAAAAAATCAAGTTGCACACATCAACAAAGTCAAAAGATCAAGAAATAAATCTTTCAAATGAACTGCACAGACATCAGATTGTGCAGTATACAGATTGTGCATACTAGATTGCGCACATTACCAAGTGTGCAGGCTGACGTGGCAAATCATCATCATTACCTGACATAATCAAATCTTCCTGACAGCTGATAGCGTGGAGAACGAGGCGACTGTTTGTTTAATCGTGTAGCACGACGCTCGAGGACAACTGGCAGCGCAATCTATGTTGGCGCAATCCATGTTGGCGCAATCCATTCTTACGTAGTCCAAGTCTGCGCAATCCAAAGCCAGCGCAATTCAGTTTGCGCGTTCTATCAACACAAATGACAAAATACACGTGGCATTCATGCCATCATTTGCTCATTATGTGGCAACCGTCTATACACGATCATGCGCATTTCAATCAAATGATGCCATGTGTCCAAGACAGTTGGCCCATGATCCAGCAACTGCCTACGTAGTCTACTGTTGCGCAATCCAATTGCTGCGCAATCCATCATGCGCAGTCCAGAATAACTGAAAGTTAGTTATTTCTCAGAACTCTCTAAATAGAGTTTCAAGTCTCCATTCAAGGGGATCAGAGATCAGATCATAGAGAGATCAGACTTTAAAGTTCAGAGAGTCCAGGAGTTCTTGCCCAAGTGCGGCTGCATTCTTCCGAGGCTTTTGCCTTCAGTTTTCGAGGCTTTTTGCCTTCAATTCCAGAGTTGTCTTCAACTTCAGAGGCTTCATCTTCAGAGTTCACATCGTCCAAGGGATAAAGCAATCGTCATCTAGATTGGATTCCTAAAGTTGTACCATTCCCAGAATTCAAATTGTAATCTTTTACAAAGTTTGTATCAATAAAGTTTCATACTTTTGTTTTTGCAAACAAAATGGCGACTCTGCTGGGGACGACTTTCTCCTCCGACGAGGAAGTAACAACTCAATGTGACGTAGCGTCTATCGGAAAGACGCAGAAGACATTGGTTGTGAAGATCAACCAGACAGCCTACGAGGCCATGATTACCTCCAAGACCACTCCTCGTACTGCAACCACTTCTGCCATAAGCAAAGTACGCCCAGTGTGGGTCCCAAAGACTGCTGTGCAGTCTATTGATGCTGCCAGCAAGACTCCTGCGCAGTCTGCCATCAAGACTGCTGCGCAGTCCAAGGCTTCTGTCACCAAGCCTGCTGCACAATCTGACTCTGCTACTGCTGTGCAATCTCCTGTTGCCAGTATACAGAGTACTTCATATGCTGCCTTGGCTAAGTGCAAGACTCCTATGCCTCTGGCGCAGTTGGCTGCCAATCTTCCTACGCAAACCAATACTCCAGCATCCAGAGTCCACCCTAAGCACTCTGTAGCAAGAACTCCTGATGCGCAAACCACAGTTTCTGTGGCCAAAACCAGTGCGCCATCCATTCATGCGCAAGCTACTCCTGCACAATCTAAGAGTGACAGCCTTTTGGCTAAACTCTCTTCTTCTCATAATAAAGAGAAAAGCTCTATTTCTCCTCCCAAACACACTGTCGCTCCGAAGCAATCCACTGGGGGTAGTCCTTTGGCTATTCCTCTTCCTCCTCAAAATAAAAGGAAAGGCCCGTTGGTCTTTTCTCAAACTTCCTTGTCCCATGACTTGGAAGACAACAGAGGGAAACGCTCTTTAGCTAACCCTTCTTCACAAAACAAAAGAAAAGGCCATTTGGTCTTTTCTCAATCTTCTTCAGTTTTTTCTGTAGAAGATCAATCTGAACGTGCCTCTGCACCAATCAGTACTAGAACTCTTTCAAATAAGGATTCTTCTTTCCTTCATGACAAGAGAACTTGTACTGGCTAAAGAGGTATTCTGCCTACTCCGGTAGCAGAGTTCCAAGATCTCCCTACTCTCAAAATATCCCGATCCAAACAAGGAAAACTGCTGGTGTCTCAAACAGAAACCCCTAGGGGTGAGTTTGCAGATTTAAGGACTTATCTCAACAGGCCAACTTCGGCGAAACGTAAACAACCAATGCCGAAGATCAAACATCAAAGACAAACTTCCAGGGTCAAAAATCCTGACACTTATGCCAATGAAGTGAGCACTTCCCTGTACACTCAAGGGACTAAACAGTTGAAGAATCAAAATTATGTTCCGAATATTGTCAAAGAACAGATCCCTCAGAGTTTTCCTCGTCCTGCTGCTGTTCCCGATCTCCGAGAACATCTCAGACAAAAGCGGGATACTATCTCAACACCTTCAGTTCAACCATCTGATCATCATTACAACCACAAAGTCATCATCCAATGTTGTTGTCAAACAACAAAATGATCTGTCTTCGATCGTTTGACTTTTGCAAAATCTGAACCTATGTCAGAGGATGAAGAAGTGTTGTACGCTTCTGTCAACATGACTTTCCGGGGTACTGGGGGTAGAAAGTGCTCCAAGCACGGCAAACCTTGCCGACCTAGCCAGCAGTATTTGGATTTACTTCAAGAATCTTCTGAGGGAGTATTTCGACATACCCGTTTCCGAAGCCGAGATACAATCGGTCAAGGGAATCTTCCTCAAAGCCCTTCGAGTTATCTTACTACTTTTCAGTCAGGAGACGACTCTTTCTCCGACTATGATGCATATAGCAAAAGTTTTGAACAGACAGTGTCTTCCACTATACCAAGAGAAGTCACGGCGTACGTTGTCAATGATGATCTAGATGCTTCAACCTCAGCAAATCAAGAACAGCGAATCGCTGCACTTGAAGACAAGCTAAAGACCATGGCTAAAATGGTTGCTAGTATGCATTCTATCATAGTGGCACAACATGCCACACCACCGACTGTACCTGCTGCGAGTCCAGAGATCATAGCATCTTCAATACCTGTCAATGCTGGGCTGGGGGTAGTATCTCCTCAAATACCTCCTGTACAAGTACAAGTTCAAACTACACCCAGTCAGTCAGGGGCTGGGGGTAGTGCTTACAACGATGTTCCTCCTCCTACTACTCTGACTCAACCTGCTCCTTCTTCGTCATCGGAAGACGCCAATGAAGCTGTCAAACTCTTGCGAACTCAGTTTGAAGCCTTCAAAGAGAAAGACAACTTGCAAAGGTTGGGGATCAAGCAGCCCTATCTAGTTGAATGGAAGGAAGTCCCGTTCCCGCCAAAGTACAAGATCCCAATGATCTCTTTGTTTGATGGTAGTACCTCACCAAGCCAATTCATCAATCATTTCGAGGTAATGACTGTTCAACTCCAACCAAATGATGCTCTTCTTACCAGAGTGTTCGTCGGTTGTTTAGCTGGCGTAGCATATGATTGGTATAGAAGTTTGCCTGATGGTTGTATCACTTCCTTCTCAGGTCTCAAACAAATCTTTCTGGAACGATTCTATGAGGGATTCAACGATATGACTATGTCGGCCCTCAATAAAATCAAACAGAAACACAATAAAACTGCTGAGAGTTTCATCGAACGGTTCTACCGTGAAGCCTTGAAGATGCCTCCCAGAACTCCAGCTGCTGTCACTATTGATACTTGTAAGGCAAATCTTTTGCCTATCATCAGTATGTGGACATGATCTACCCAGTTCCAAGATTGGCCCTCATTCATTGTCAACGCCAAAGCTGCTGAAGTGAGTGCCGAGAAGTTTAAGCAATTGGGGGTACAAATGTCTAACCCCGACCGAGATGAACATCAGACATCAAGTGGTGGCAATCGCCAGAACAACCGTAAAGTAAAAGAGACTTTGAATATCAATTTGAACAAGAATAAAGAGTCTCTAGCTGTTAATGTAGCTCAACCTACATCCACTTCCACTCCTTCTGCACCGTAACCGAGGGAACCTCGTCCGAAAGTAGAATATTCCTTCGACGAGAATGATATTGCAAGTATTTTTGATTGCTTACTCAAAAGCAACAAGATTCAGCTCCCAGATCCAAAGAAACCTGATGAAGTTGGTAAGACTGATCATCCTAAATATTATGTCTACCACAGGTTTATTGGACACCCCACTCGAGCATGCTACGTGCTCAAGGGCAAAATTCAAGAGCTTGTCAATGCTGGTGTCGTTACTCTACAGCAAGACGAGAAGACTGTTACTGTAAACATGGTTTCGGTCCAGTTCGATGACTTTCCTCCGCAGATGGTACAACACGGTGTCATTCCCATTCCCAAGGCTACTCTAGAGATTGAGAATCTTCCACCTCCACCAAATGAAGGCCTCGTTCCCTTGTCTCTTGACAATGGCAAAATTATGTGGATTCATCCCGATCTTGCTCCAGAGTTCAAGGTTTCCTCTTCTTCTAAGAAGAAAGGTCGTTCTAAAGGCAAGACGAAGATTTGCAACATGGTGTCTTTTGACCCCATAGTTGACGAGAAAATTCTTTTAGGCACCAGATCAGGGAAAGCCTATTTGAAAGATCATTCTGAAGTTCAAGAGAATCCTGCTTCTTCTTCTGAACCTGCTCTAGCACAACCTGCTTCTGCTGAAGAGATCCCTTCTACATCTTCACCAGTTATAGTACCTATTCCTCCCAAGCCAATGACGGCTGACAAAGGCAAGCAAGAAGTCTCTTTGATAAACCCCTGAAGAAATTATCTCCTACAGGACTTGAAAAGCCGTACAACTTTGATATATTGGCTCAATTAGCCAATACACCGGCTAGGCTATCAATCTTCGAGGTCTTGCGCCTTTCCAAGGAGACTCGAGAGACTTTAAGTGAAGCTCTGATGCAGGTTGAAACTTGCTTAACTCTTCTCAAAAAGCCGGAATCAGAACCAGTCTCTTGCCGTCACTGTCATAGTGTCCTAGAGTTAATTCCAAACATCACTTTCACTCAGGATGATATGCTACTGGAGGATAATAGACATGATCGTCCACTCTACTATACAGGATATGTCGATTCAATGAAAGTCGATCGTATCTTGATAGATCCAGGGTCTGCTCTCAGCATCATGCCAAAGATGATGTTGGACGCATTGAAGATACCAGTTCATAGTCTTTCAAGTACAATTACTACTATCTTGGGATTCAACCAAGGAAGAAGTGAACCTTTGGGTAAGATTTGCCTAAAACTCCAAATAGGCAATCTTCGCACAAAGGTGACCTTTTATATCATCGACAATCATGGTTGTTCTTATAACGCTCTTCTAGGAAGACCCTTCCTCCATGAACATAATGTTGTTCCATCGACTCTTCATCAATGCTTTAAATATGTTGATGACAAAGGACAAGTTCACAAGGAAGTTGCAGACCTTTATCCTTTCAAGGGTGTCAAGCATATTACAACGACGCTCGTATGTATAAGGAGGAATTTATGAAAGTGGTATTGGCAATGGATACTGAAGAAGACCAAGAAGCAGCACCCAATGACACTCTCATCATACCTGTCAAAGGGCGTGTTTCTCATCCTCAATCTTCTAAACCAATGGCTATTCACTTGCCAGTCTAAAAGAAATCAGTTGATGCTGATCAAAATCAAAGGGAGCTCATATCTTCTGAGCTACTTGTTATCGACTTGCGTCCTAACAAGGACAAAAAGCAGCTCACTTCTTCTGAGACACTTGTTGTTGATATAACTCACAACAAAGAAAAAAGGGAGCTCACCTCCTCTGAGCCACTTGTTATCGACCTTCGTCATAACAAGCCACCTCCACGTTCTTCTTCTCCCCCTCTTGTAATCAATCTGACCAAGCCTGCTAAGGCTAAAGGTCCTGCTGTAAATACGAATGTACAGATCAATGAAAAAGCATCTACTTTCCAGTATACTGATGTTATTTATCATACTAAATGCTATTTGCATATGTTAAATAGCTTCCAATCATTTACATTGGGAGTTGTACAATCTCTTCAAGCAGAAGTCTCATTTGAAGATCTAGATGATTCTTACCGTATTGTCCCTTCTCGAAAGAAAGGCGAGAATCCAATACTTTTTAGTAAAGGACCAGAACAACAATTCAGCTATACAGATGATAGCATGAGTAACGATACAGGACGTCTCCAACTCCGTCGTTACAGTCAACAATCTAAAGACATCATCCGAAAAATGGGCTATGACTTCAAAAGTGGTCTCATTTACGGTAAAGGTAGACGAACTCCTATTCGTACGACTGTTCCGAAAGAAAAGTCAGAGATGTACTACAGCAGGACTAAAAAAGGTCTCGGATATGCTTCTCCTCCAATTTTATCCCCAGCAGTCTCCGACTCCGACAGTGAAGAACGTTCTAATTCTTCCGATTCCAGATTATGGAATTCTGATACTAGCATCGGTGAAGTCCATCGGCTAGTCGTATCCTCTAACATGGTCTCCGCTGAACTTCCGGAAGGCTATGATGAGGACGTTGAAGAGAATCCTAAAACAGATCCTTGGGCTCAATAGATGGACAATCAGTGGGTACTCCGATTTGAATAAAAAGAACCTCCTACTGAAGATCAACTAGTTCAAGTTGATGTAGGAGAAAACGGGTCACCTCGTCCAATCTTTATTAGCAAGAATCTTCCAGAAGCAGATAAGCAAGAGTTGATTCTTCTCATTAAAGAATACATTAATGTCTTTGCTTGGAGTTACGAAGACATGCCAGGTTTAGATCCCAAAATTACTACTCACAAACTGAACATTCTGCCTAATGCTAAACCAGTCAAACAGCAGCAACGGCGATTCAAGCCTGAAATGATGGACGTAATTGATGGTGAAGTCAAGAAGCTCATTGTTTGTGGCTTTATTCGAGAAAAACAACATCCCGATTGGGTAGCTAACGTTGTTCCAGTCCTGAAGAAAACCGGCAAAGTTCGAGTCTGCATCGACTTTCGAGATCTTAATGAAGTATGTCCAAAAGATGAATTTCCTCTCCCTATTACGGATGTCATGATTGATAATACCTGTGGGTTCGAGCGAATATCTTTTATGGATGGATTCTCTGGATACAATCAAATCAAGATGAATCCTGAAGATAAAAAACACACATCCTTCCGCACTCCTCGGAGAGTCTATTGCTACACAGTGATGCCATTTGGTCTCAAGAATGCTGGTGCAACCTACCAACGGGCTATGAGTACCATTTTCAGAGAACATCTTCGCAAGATAGTCGAATGCTATGTTGACGATATCACCGTCAAAAGTCGTCTGAAAGAAGATCACATTCAAGATTTGAGAACTATCTTCAATCTTATGCACCAACATCAGCTCAAGATGAATCCCACCAAGTCATTCTTGGGTGTCTCTAGTGGTAAGTTTCTCGGCTTCGTCATTACCTCTTAGGGTATACACGTGGATCCCGAGAAGATCAAAGCCATTCAAGAGATGCGTCCTCCACGCAACCTAAAAGAGCTACGAGGATTCCAAGGTCGACTTGCGTACATCAGGAGATTCATTTCAAACTTGTCTGGACGCTACAGACCATTCACTCAATTAATGAAGAAGGGTGTATCTTTTATTTGGCCTGAAGAATGTCAACAAGCATTCGACGACGTCAAAAGATATCTCATGAACCCACCAGTCTTGGTACCACCAATCTTGGGCATTCCATTCTTAATGTACGTCCGTGCTATGGATCATTCATTGGGTGCTTTACTCGCCCAAAAGAATAAAGAGGGTCATGAATAAGCCATCTACTATCTCAGTCGTACTATGATTGGTGCTGAACACCGTTATAGTCCGGTTGAAAAAGAATGTCTAGCCCTTATGTTCGCTGTTCAAAAGACAAGACATTATATCATCGGTCAAACTATTCATGTCATATCTCGAGTTAACCCTCTTCGGGTACTCATGAAAAAGCCTAGTACACTCAATTCTCGGCTGGCTACATGGGCCATTCTTCTAGCCTAATATGACATGGTGTATGTTCCTCAAAAGTCTGTCAAAGGTCAAGCATTGGCAGATTTCTTGGCGGCTCATCCCGTACCAGAAACATCCAAGCTTTACGATGAAATTCCGGACGAGACGCTGGAAGTCAACCTGATCTCTGAAGAATTTCCGATCTAGCGTCTATTCTTCGATGGTGTATCCAGAATTAGACCAAATGGTGCCATTGTAGCAGGAGTCGGAGTTGTTCTTATTTCTCCAGATGGATTGACCATCCAAAGAGCTTACTCTTTAGATGAATCCTGTTCCAACAATGTAGCGGAGTATAATGCTCTACTCATCGGCCTTCAGTTAGCCAAGCAATTGGATATCGAATATCTAGAAGTTTACGGCGACTCTAAGCTGGTTGTCAATTAGGTTAGAGGAACCTATGAAGTTCGACATCAAGATTTGGTGCCTTATCATGAAGCAGCGATCAACATGGCTACATCATTCAAAGCTTTCTTCATCGACTATGTTCGTCGAGCTTGCAATACCGAAGCAGATGCCTTAGCCAATCTTGCAGCTATCCTAGCCATCCCTATCAAAAGACAGCATGTGGTGGTTATCTCTAACCGAGAATTGTTCTGTATTGAAAACAATCGTAATATTGAGTTCAGCAACTTTGTTGAAGTCAACATTATCGAGGAAGACTGGAGAACTCCTTTCATCGACTTCGTGGTTCATGACATACTTTCCGAAGATCCTAAGGAGGCTACAAGTGTTCGACGACGATCTCTCCGATTCTACTACAATCAAACCACCAAGACTCTTTATCGGCGAACCTATGACGGTCTTCTTTTACGCTGTCTTGCTGGTGATGAAGCAAAACAAGTGTTACGTGAAGCTCACAACGGTGTCTGTGGAGCACATCAACCCGGTCCTAAACTACAGGATCACATCCGACGAATGGGTTACTACTGGCCCTATATGGTATCAGATGCCATCGAATATGCAAGGAAATGCCGAGCTTGTCAAATACATGCAGATTTCATTCATCAACCGTCAGAATTTCTTCATCCGACTGCTGCTTCCTGGCCTTTTAAAGCTTGGGGCATGGATGTCATAGGTCCTATTAATCCTCCTTCTTCTAGAGGACATCGGTTTATACTAGCGATAACCGACTACTTCTCCAAATGGGCCGAAGCTATACCTCTGGTTGAAGTCAAAACTAGCAGTGTCATCAACTTTGTCAAACACCATGTCACCTACAGATTTGGTGTACCTCGACGAATCATCCACGACAACGGACCTCAATTTATCAGTCAAAAGTTCACCAGATTCTGCGATGATCACCGAATTGACAATGTCGCTTCTACAGCCTATAATCCTGCTGCTAATGGATTAGCTGAAGCTTTCAATAAAACCATTATCAAGCTCCTCAAGAAGTTTGTATCCACTAACAAATGGAATTGGAGTGAAAAACTTGGTGAATGTCTATGGGCCTACCGAACTACCGTCCGCAACCCTACAGGCTTTACACCTTTCTCTTTGGTGTATGGCTGTGAAGCTGTTCTTCCTCTGGAACTTCAAATTCCTTCTTTAAGGATTGCCATTGCTAATGAGCTCACTACAGAGAATAATGATCTTCTTCGACTTCAAGAGTTGGAAGCACTTGAT
This sequence comes from Iris pallida, assembly GCA_029216955.1. Lineage (NCBI taxonomy): Eukaryota > Viridiplantae > Streptophyta > Magnoliopsida > Asparagales > Iridaceae > Iris > Iris pallida. Next base: position 3,058,827 of record JANAVB010014799.1, read on the forward strand.
GAGAAGCGGTTAATGGCTCAACAACATATTGAGTTATACCAAGCTCGCATTTCGAAGACCTTCAACCGCAAAGTTAAGGTCAGAACCTTTCAACAAGGAGAACTTGTTCTAACAGTCAGACGTCCTATGACTATGACTCATATGAGCAAAGGCAAATTCGACGCGAAGTGGGAAGGTCCCTACGTTGTGAGCAAAGTCTTCTCAAATGGAGCTTATCAACTCTCAGAACTAGATGGACGAGTTGCTATGATGCCTATCAATGGCAAGTTCCTTAAAAAGTATTATGTATAAATGTAAATGATTGTAAATCATCAGACAAGTTCATGTTCATAAATAAAATTCAAATTTTATTTCATCATGAATGATAGTACATGATATTAAGGGAGATCACTATCATCCTTCTTAACATTGGGACGCGGACCACTGATATCCTTCTCAAAAATACGGTCAGCAAAAGAGCCAAGAACCTCCTTGCTTGAACCCACTAGGAACTTGCAAGCGGCCATTCTCATGGCTTCCTCTTCTTCAGTCCTTCCTGGTTCAAGCAGAAAGTCCAGGATGTCTCACGGTGGCTTGGGTGCAGACGAACCTTCGCCTGCTTCTGCCTCCTTTGGCTGAACTGGATTGACAGAACATTCTTCAGTGTCCTTCTCAACCTTCAGGACAAGTTCAGCCTTCTTGGATGCATCTCCAGATGACATTTTTATGTTGAAAAGTGAAAGTGCTCATTCCTGTCATATTTTTGTTCTATTTATATGCAGAGATTCCTCAAACAACGAAGCGACACAATCACCCGACGGTTTGCCCGTTCATTATCACCTGACGGTTCATCCGTTCATTCATTTACTACCCGACGGTTCGCCCGTTCATTATCACCTGATGGTTCATCCGTTCATTCAATTCACTTGACGGTTCGTCCGTTTATTATATTCATTCGATGGTTCATCCATTCACATTCATTCGACGGTTCATCAGTTCATTTACCACCCGACTGTTCGTCCATTCATTATCATCTGACGGTTCATCCGTTCATTCATCATTATCTGACGGTTCACCCGTTCATTTATCATCACTTGACGGTTCATCCGTTCGTTATCATCCATTTTGACGGTTTGTCCGTTCACTCCATCATTTGACGGTTTTCCCGTTCATCTCACATACACAGACAATTCATCATTGTTCATCATCCACATCAGCAACTTATCGTTTCAATTAAGTTGTTAATTGAGATAATAATATTCGGTATATTCTGCCACGTCCATGTTACCTCTGAGCAGATATAATGAATATAATTATTTTCTACAAAATCATCAAGAAATATATCATGTCTTGCACCTCTGAATATATTTTCTATCTCTATTATTTATATCTGAACAAGATATACAACAAATAATGGAGCCACAGCAAAAATTTCTTTTATTAATATATGAGACATTACAAAGACACATGTACTACAAAAGACATAAAGATACAAAATGTTCTACTAAGACGGAGGTACTATCAGATTATCAATCTGATGCTTTAGAGTCTGCAGCCGTTCTTCACGAGTGGACATCACCGTCCTTCTGGCCTCTTCCATCCCGGTTTCTTTATTGAAAACGGGCATGGTCACCGTTCGGCGAGTAATCTCGGCATCATGAGCTGCCACGTACTCATCCCTCTCCTGAATCAGAGCATTGAATTGTTGGACTACAACCTGATGATCAGTAACTTCATCTTTTAACTCCTTCTGGAGACGAGCAATCTCTGCCCTCAGCTCAACAGCTCTCTTCTCTTTTCTCTCAGCCATCAAGGTCACTGATTCCAGCTTGGACTGATACTCAACAGATTTTACAGAATAAGCCTCCTAGAGGTTCTGAAGATTCACCCTTTCAATGTCAGCTGCTTGAGCCATTCGTTCAAACTCTGCCTGTACTAGAGGTTCCAATTCCCCTTTATTGAGTTCCTTGTAGTTCTTTATGGAGATTTCTAGCTCATTCAATATATGATCAAGGAGAGTAGCCTGAGCCTCATCACCCTGTTCCCGGATGGCCTTTACCTGGAAAGAAGTCGAACCTCTAACCATAAAAAAATCCGCATCTTCTTTATCCATCATTCTATTAACTAGAGGTCCCAAAGACTCGAAGAAACATCTGGTGAATGATTGGATTACGAGCTGATTAGTCGCCAGAGCACCGGGGGTTGCAGCTACTCCTGTTGATGATGAGGCCGCAGGATGTTCAATCTCTCGCATCTGGACAGCGGGCTCTTTGAATAAAGGAGCCAAAGTGGAGCTAGTTGCCCCTCCTGGTTGTTCCTCTGCAAAAGTAAAGATTGTCATTTTTCCTGTTGTTTGCTATTGTCCAAGAAGATTAAAGATGTAAACTATCTTACCATAGTTGAATCCAGCAATGAGCCTATCATCTGCAGGAATAGACTCTAGCTGAACAGAGGTAGCTTCAGCCATAACAGCTTGGCTACTGCCCGCTTCAGAACCACAGGATAAATGATGACTGCTACTAGCAATCATCGTCGTTACAGGCACTATGTCCGTGCATGTCGGAGGTGCTGGGGTTACACCTTGTCGGAGGTTGGGTAGCCAAACTAGTTCGGATGTCCAACAGGACTTGTGTCATGGCTTGTATGGAGGAAGTGAGAGTCTGAAGTCCCATCTCCAAAGTGTCAATGCGTTGTAGGAGATTTGAATTTGAGGTGTCTCTGTCGTCTCTGTTTCTACCCCATGTCATGTAAGCGAGCATGATGTGGGACAAGGTGGACGAGACTGTGGACCTTTCACTTTCGGCCTCCTTGTCTTATAGGAAAGCTGACATTAAGGCTTCCTCCTTCTAATTCCAAAGTTGGATAACCCCAGGCGCATCGGTGTCGGTTCCTTGACAGATGTCCTCAGCTTCAAACGAAAGATTATTGTGGATTAGTGGAGGATTGCTACCCCCAGTTGATGATGAAATCAACTTCCCCGAGGAAGAGTTGCTTTGGAACAGGTGTGTTGGAACACATGATGTTTGGCACTACTAACTTGTTGCCTCGGGGCCGACTTTTGGATACACTAGCCAAAATCGAAGGGTTATTAGTCCTAGAATTCCTCTTCGCAGCAGAGGAATGTGAGGTTGCATGACATGAGGCAACTAAGAGTTCTTTATCGTCTTTAATTGGCACCCTCTTTTCGAGACGATGTTAGACGAGTACAGCAGGTTACAGTCGTTGGAACACAGAATGCCTTGGTGGTGGTGCCACTACTTTGCAACAACAATAGTTGATGATGATACTAGCATAAGTGTGCCCCACAAGGGGTGCATTATGCGTAGTAGCTGTCTCGCCCGCTTTGTGTTTGTGATTAATCATGTCCCATAAATCGTACGAAGAGAGATCCACATTTACACCCATTTGAGGCGCATGGCTAGGCCGAGTACTTTGATGTGTATGCGGGTGATGTGCCCCCCGATCTGGTTCCAGCGCATGAGATGTGCCCAGATTGTTGATGGAAGAACAACACTTATTGTGAGTCGAACCTACTTCATGGGCATAGCCCACGTGGGCGCATGGGTTTGACCACACAAGATTTGTCCCTGACTTGGTTTCAGCGCATAGGATGCACCCAAGTGGGAGGGGGACTTTGGGAACTGACCCATTCGAGACGCAAGAGCATCTGAGCCAGTTCTGTACAGCCTTCCATCATCCATGCGCATGACTTTCAACGCATATTTCTAACTTACTGTTGGCATAGCACATTGAGAGCACATAGCCTATGCTACCTTGGATTTCTTCGTACTAGCCCGCGAAGATGTATAGTACTCAGAATCTAACTTTTCCTTGCCATGATGATGTGATTCTGTCGAAGACAGAAGTTCTCCCTGTACAGTAGAACCCATACGTGGGAATACGGTTGTGCCTTTGTTCTTTCGGCGTATCATCTTTGACTGGGGATGGGGCAGCCTGGGAGTGGCAGTCATTACTGTGCTTTCTAAACAGATGTGCCACTCCAGAAGCATCGTCTTTCTTGTTGATGGAGTCAGCATCAAGGAGTGGTTGTGCTGGCACAGTCCCTTCAGTGTTGGTGCATAGCACATTATCTTTGGGCACCCAAACTTGGCGAGTGTTCTTCGACTTTGGTAGCCGCTTCGAAGGGCTCGTGCTGCCTTCAGAGAGGAACTCCTCATAGGCTTGTTGTTCGAAGCATAC
>JANAVB010014799.1:3065505-3114669 GCA_029216955.1 Iris pallida
CTACCACATGAACACTCCGCCACCAGACTACCAGAGGGTCGCCCTGAGCCGCAAGAGCGCGCAACGGTCGCAGCTGCAATATGTGGCTATGTATCGACTTCACGGACATGTGGGATTCGACGGAACTCAATTTCGTTGTGCGTGCGCGACAAAATCGAGGCGTATCCGTCGAGATACCCCATATTGGCCCCTTTGCAAACTAGCCCATAACTTCATACACATTCATTATCTCAAGACAAAACTTACGCCAACAGGACCGTATCATTTTTCTGGTCCTGTATACCAAGTTTGGTCTGATTCTGAGAAGGTCGACCGGAACGTCATTTTGGCGGGCCCGCGACCCGATCCAAAGGATGAATTTGTGCACGGCCAGCTAAAATCCAACTTTGGACATACGGTTGGGTTCATCTTGTCAAACCGGACTCGTAGATGTATAGTTTGATGACTTGAGAGACCGTAGATACTGGCACGCTTTTCGGTACAAAGCGAGTCCAATGACGAAAATTTGACTATTCTGAATTGGACTTATGGATAGGCTATCCTAGCTAATTTGACTATTCTAAACACGTTGGTAAAATCTGTTTCAGCTATCAGAGATTTTGTTCAAGTTGGACTTTTGTGTGGCACATTGAGTGGTTGGTATTATCGGTTTCACTAGCAAATGTCCCCAGGCGAGTACATTTTGTTGTTTGTTTTCGACATTGATTATTACTATATCTCATTGTTTGTCATTAGATATATGGTTCTCATCTTTATTATGTTTTGTCATATTTTGTCATGTCGGGAAGGATAAGTACCAAGGATGTGTGTAATCTAACCTTATACAGTATAGACATTGCAGACAGTGATTTATTATTGCGAAGTAGACATCGTAGGCAGTGATTTATTATTCCAAACTAGATATCGTAGAAAGTGATTTATTATTGCAAAGTAGACATCGTAGAGAGTGATTTATTATTGCAAAGTAGACATCGTAGACAGTGTTATATTATTCCAAAGTAGACATCGTAGACAGTGATTTATTATTAAAAAGTAGACAACGTAGACAGTGTTTAGACATCATAGACAGTATCGTGTAATTATCCCTAAACAGATCATATATCAAAGGTACTTCAGTCAGTTAGAGAGTATTTTCTTTTGTTATTTCATTTACGGTCCAACTTTCTGTGTAGTTTTCTTCTATCTTTCTTTATTTATTTTTAAATTATATATTTAATGGCTAATATCTGTTTTATAGCCGTTTTCATATATTGGAACTGCATTCAATAAATTGTACTCGTTCCATCCTGACTGGTTAACCCAACATTTTTCAGGTTAGTCGTGGCTATGCTTAGCATTGGGGAGACGGATGTACTTGCAGGCCAAAACTTAGAGATTAGCTAGATAGATGAGTTGTAGTCATTTCCAAAAATTGTAAAGAGTTTATATTTTTTTCTGAAAATGTAAAACCTGTGAATATTGTATTCAGTTTAGTTTTATGAACGAGCATTTATTGTGATTATGAGCATTGTAGTCTAGACAACGTTTTACCGTCGACTCTGCGGCGTAGGGTGGTTTGGACACGCACTCGTATCCTGAAAAGCAAGAGCAGGTCATGACAGTATATTATGTAATGTCCCGTACCGCACGGTACATTTCGCTGAGTTGATTGAGGCGATAAGGTATGAGTTTGATTCGAGGAGGTATAATTTCAATTTGAAGAAGTATTGATTGAGGTGGTTTAATGTGCAGATATTGAGCGAAGTCCCTTGCGACGAGTTAAAGCGTAGGCGATAGACCGAATCAGTGGATGAGTGCGAAGGATCACGAAGTGCTCGCATGGTTAGCTCGGAGAGATGATCGTGCAACAGAGTTAAGGTGTCGGGCCGCATCGGCTCGACGAAGCGATGGGCATATTGGCTTAAGGTGGGCGGGTTTAGACCCTTCTCTCCTACTCCTTCATGCCTAATAAAATGTACCCTCATATGCAAGTGTCGGTATTGAGTTAACGAGAATGGCTCGAATAAGTAAAACCGTAATGCACATCGAACACTAAGATAGAACATTGAACTTTGAATAATTAAGGCGACATGCATCAAGTGCATGGGTCGCAATAGGATATTGATTGTAGAACATTGAAAGGCAACATTGAGATGTGCATCAAGTGCACGACTCCAAGAACATTGAACACTAGGCCTAGATTATTGAAAATATGGCATTGAGCATGCTTCTATGCACATGAGCTTGTTTACAAAAACAAAAGCTTGATTTCTACAAACTAAGAAAGAGTACAAAAAGTACAATTGATGTCTGAGGAAGTACAACTATAGGAATCTGATTAGAAGACAATCACTTTATCCCTTGGACGATGTGATATCGAAGACACGAGCCTCTGGAGGATGCAACAACACTTTAGCAGAAGATTATGATCATTCGTGATTTGAGACTGATTTGAAACTCCATTTATAGAGTTCTAGAAATAACTGTTTAGCAGTTATTCTGGGTTGCGCGAGCTTTAGGTTGTGCGCTTGTTCACTTGCGCGAGCGGTTATACCAACTGATGTGGACGCGTGGCACGTTTGAGTGAGATACGTGTGGTCATGGGCAGTGTAGTGGGCACGTTCTGCGAAAGTGAACAGGCGCGCAACCTAAAGCTCGTGCAACCAGAATAACTGCTAAATAGTTATTTCCAGAACTCTATAAATGGAGTTTCAAATCAGTCTCAAATCATGAATGATCATAATCTCCTGCTAAAGTGCTGTTGTATCCTCCAGAGGCTCGTGTCTTCAATATCACATCGTCCAAGGGATAAAGTGATCGTCTTCTGATCAGATTCCTATAGTTGTACTTTTCCAGAAATCAATTGTACTTTTTGTACTCTTTCTTAGTATTTAGAAATCAAGCTTTTGTTTTTACAAACAAAATGATGACTCTGCTGGGGATGACTTTCTCCTCTGACAAGAAAGTGACAACTCAATGTGATATCGCGTCGATCGGCAAGACGCAGAAGACTTTGGTCGTTCAAGTCGACCAAACCGCTTACGAGGCAATGATCAGTGCTGGGGGTACCAAGCGCACCGCCGTTGCTGGTAAGATCAAAGGGCGCACTGTGTGGACTCCCAACTCTTCTCGGCCAACCATGGCTCCTGTGCAATCTGTCTTTCGGCCAACCATGGCTCCTACGCAACCTGCGCAATCTATCTCTCGGCGAACCACGGCTCCTACGCAACCAGCGTAATCTATCTCTCGACCAACCATGGCTCATGCGCAACCTGCACAATCTGTCTTTCGGCCAACTATGGCTCCTGCACAACTTGTACAATCTGTCTTTCGGCCAACCATGGCTCCTGTGCAACCTGTGCAATCCGTCTCTCGGCCAACCATGGCTCCTGTGCAACCTGCGCAGAATACTTCTTTGTGAATCAGAACTCCTGTACAACCTGCGCAGATTGCTTCTCTGCTAACCAGAATTCCTGCACAACCCGTGTCTACTGCTTCTTCGGCTCTGAGCAAAGGGAAACGCCTTTTGGCTACTCACTCATCTTCTCCAATTCTGAACTCGGAAAAGAACCTATTTAGGGAGAGTATTAAACATAATAAAGGAAAGTGCCCTTTGGCCTTTTCTCAACTTGCGCAACCTGCACCTATGGCCTTTCAATCACAAAACAAATGGAAATGCCTTTTGGCTACTCCTTCATCTTCTCTAGTCCTTGTCTCGGTAGAAAGTATCTTTGGTGGTGCCCATGAGCCACTCAGTGTGAAAACTCTTTTGGACAGGAACTCTACTCCTCTGATCAGAGACAATCAAATCTCTACTAAGAAAGTGAGTTCTGTTCAAACTGAGAATTCTATCACTCAGTTGCACTAGAGCAAGCACATAAGAACAGGTTGCACAACACAAAAAATAATTCTGCTAAATCCCAAAAATGCAACTGCGGATCTTCCTACCGTGCTCATCTCAAGATCCAAGCAGGGTAAACTACTAGTATCTCAGACAGATACGCAAATAGTAGATCTATCTGACTTGCGCACTTATCGCAACAGGCGCCAGTCAACACCTACTTTAGCAAAATGCAAACAGACTGCATCAATGGCTAACTTACGCCAGAAGCAGACTTCTGAAGTCAAGAACCCCTTTACCTATGCTAACCAACTTAGCACTTCATTGTACACTCAAGGAATGGGACATCTCAAGAATAGGAATCATGTTCCTAATATTATTAAAGAATATATTCCTTTGACCTCTTCTCATCCTGATGTTGACCGATCTCCGTGAAGTTCTTAAACAGAAACGGAAGATCCCAAATCTGTCTTATCCAATGCATTCCCAAGAATATCACTGTAATCATCATCATGAGGTAGTTATCAAATGCTATTGTCAATCAGCTAAACGGTCTGTCTTCGACCGTCTGAATTACTCTCAGGTTCCTCAACCGATGATACGGGATAAAGATGAATTGTTGTATACCTCTGTCAACATTACGTCTCGAAGCACTGGGGGTGGAAAACGCCCGAGACATAATGCATCCCGCAATTCCAGTCAATAATACTTAGATCGGATTCATGAATCCGGCAAAGGAGTATACCAATATACTAGATCAAGAAGCCGAGACGCAATCGGTCAAAGGAATCTTCCTTCCAACCAAGACACAATCGGTCAAAAGAATTTTTCTTCCGACCAAGATACAATCGGTCAAAGGAATCTTCCTTTCGACCAAGAAACAATCGGTTAAAGGGATCTTCCTTCCGAACAAGAAACAATCGGTCAAAGGAATCTTCCTTATTCAAATATCCCTATCACTTATTCTCGGGGTGGTTTCTTATATGACTTTGATGCTGATAGTGAAAGTTCTGAAAGGACCATCTTTTCTACTAGCTCGTCTTTAATGGCTAGAGAAGTAACTGCTTATGTCGTCACAGAAGATCAAGATACTTCCAGTTCTAACAGTCAAGAGCAGAGAATTGCTGCTTTGGATGCTAGTTTGAAGAACATGGTTGAGATGATGACAGGCATGCATGCAGTAATTATGACAAAACATACGGTTCCACCAGTCGTGAATCTAATTCCAACCCAAGAACCTGTAACAATACCAGCTCCTGTCAATATTGGTCTGGGGGTACAGTCTCTTCACACCATTTCCATACCTGCACAGGCTATTCCAAGTCAATCTGATGCTGGGAGTCGTACTTATCATGAAGTACCCCCTCCTAACATATCAAATCAATCTACTGCTCCACAATCATCGGGAGATACCAATGAGGCCGTAAAACTTTTACGTACTCAATTTGAGGCTTTCAAACAGAAAGACGGCTTGCAGAAGCTTGGGATCAAGCAGCCTTATCCCATAGAATGGAAGGAAGTCCAGTTTCTACCCAAATATAAACCCCCTACTATTAGGCTGTTTGATGGCAGCACATCTCCAAGTCAGTACCTCAATTACTTTGAGGTAATGACTGATCAACTCCAGCTAAAAAATGCTCTATTCACTAGGGTATTCGTCAAATATTTAGCAGGTACAGCTTACGACTGGTACCGTAGTTTGCCAGATAGTTGTATAACCTCTTTCTCTGGATTCAAACAAATATTCCTGGAACAATTTTATAAGGGGACAAATGACATGACTATGTCTGCTCTTATTAAAATTAAACAGCGACACAATGAAACAACTGAACGGTTCATTGAACGATTCTGTCGTGAGGCACTCAAAATGCCTCTTGGAACTCCAGATGCTTTGACTGTAGACACTTGTAAGTCAAACCTGTTGCCTATAATCAGCATGTGGACCGGATCGACATAATTCTAGGATTGACCTTCATTTATAGTGAATGCTAAAGCGACAGAAGAAAGTGCTGACAAGTTTAAACAATTAGGTATTCAGATGCCTAATCTTGACAAAGATGAACATGCTACACCAAATAATGGTGGCCGTCAGAACAACCGCAAGAGTAAAGAGACTTTGGCTATTAATGTCAAAGGCAAAGAAACTCTAGCTGTGAACATAGGTCAACCAACACCTACTCCAACAGCACCACCACAGAGGGCACCACGTCTGAAAGAAGAATATTCTTTTGATGAAGATGATGTCATGAGTATCTTTGATTATCTGATCAAGAGCAATAAACTTCAACTACCAGAGGCAAAATGGCCAGATGAAGTAGGTAAAACTGACCACCCTAAATATTGTATTTACCACAGATTTATGGAACATCCGACTCGAGCATGCTATGTGCTTAAAGGCAAGATCCAGGAGATGGTTAATTCTGGTACAATTACTCTCCAACAAGATGAAAAGACTGTAACTGCTAACGTTGTCTCTTTACAGTTTGACAATTTTCCTGCTCAACTTGTACAGGACGACGTCATTCCCATCCTGAAAACTACTTTGGAGATTGTTAATCTCCCACCTACACGAACTGATAGTCTTGTTCCTTTGTCTATTGATAAAGGGAAAATTATGTGGATTCATCCTGATTTAGTGGCTAATTTTGAAGCACCTTCTTTAAAGTCTAAGAAAGAAACCAAATATTAGTCATGTCGTATGACATCGTTGGGTGAACATTGTCCTCCACCTTTAACTACCACTTTCACTTCTGCTGCAGATCTTTCTTTTTTCTCCCCTTCTGAGACAATACTGTCAAAGTCAGAAGCCAAATATCGACCAGCTTTCCATCTGTATAGTCCACAGTCTCATGAACTAATGACAAAGATGGGATATTATCTACAAAAGGCTCCCGGCTTGAATTTTGGAAAATGATCTCCCATACCTCTTTCTCTATGCCTTTCACATAACCAATCTCGGGTTGGTTTGGGTTACTGGACGAACTCTTCATCTTGTCAAAAGAAACCTTCCAGAAGTAAAATCCAGGCAAAAAGTTGTAATATGGTGTCCTTCAAACCTGTATCTGAAGAAGAAGCCTTAACTGGTACCAGGTTTGGAAAAATTTATCTGAGAGACTATTTAGAAGGATAGGAGAACCCTGCTCTATCTCCAGAGGCTCCTCCAATATCATCTTCTCCTGCTGTCAATATTCCATCGGTTTTATCACCTTCAGTGGAACCAACTCCTCCCAAACGAACGACAGCTGACAAAGGAAAGCAACCTATCCGCTTTGACAAAGTATTAAAGAAGACTCCAGTTCTAGGACTCGAAAAGCCGTATAACTTTGATATACTGGCTCAACTGGCTAATACCCCGACAAGGTTATCAATCTTTTAGCTATTTCGTCTCTCGAAGGAAACTCGAAAGACATTGAGTGAAGCTTTGATGCAAGCTGATACTTGTCTAGCACTCCTCAAGAAGCCAGAAGAGGAACCAGTAACTTGCTTTTATTGTCATAGTGTGATGGAGCTGATGCCCAACATCACCTTTACACAAGATGATATGCTGTTGGAAGATAATCGTCATAATCGACCTCTCTACTTCATAGGATATGTCGATACTATGAAGGTTGATCGCATCTTGTTCGACCCTGGGTCTGAGCTCAGCATCATGCCAAAGACTTTACTAGATGCATTAAAGATTCCCGTACATAATCTTTCAACAACCATCAAGACAATCTTTGGATTTAATTCTGGAATAAGTGAACCTTTGGAAAAGATCCGCCTGAAAGTTCAAATAGGCAATCTTCGTACAAAGGTTACTTTTTATGTAATCGATAATCATGGCTCCTATAATGCCTTGCTGGGAAGACCCTTTTTGCATGAGCCTAACATTGTACCATCAACTCTATACCAATGCTTCAAATATGTAGACGTTAATGGAGAAGTCCACAAGGAACTAGCTGATCTAAATCCTTTCAGGGGCATTGAAGCATATTGTACTGATTCTCGAATGTACAAAGAAGAGTTCATGAAGGTTGTATTAGCGATGGATAGTGAAGAAGATCAGAAAGATACTTCAAAAGATGTTCTCATAATCCCCGTCAAAGGACGTACTACTCATCCCTCTTCTTCTCAGGCATTGACTATGTCACGCCCCGATTCGGGGAATCTTTCGTCCTCGCTTCGATTCGCACCGAATCGTTCATCCTCACTAAGGCATAATGCCGTACAAGTCTGGTGTTGCACTTGTACAAGGCAAGAACGTGCACTATTATGCCATTTAGAAACATTTAAAACCCAGCCACATTTTAGAAACATTGAGGACACAATATAGGAAGAAGTAATACTCATTTTATTGATAATTGTAGTCAGAATACAACTTTTCTCGATACTATTTGAAATGCCTTTTCGGCTACATTGATTCTTGAAAGAAGTACAACTGATAGGCTGACATGAAATAACTTCTCATTCCATACATCATGCCTCTTTACTACTTTGAAATATAAGCAGCCATCTTTGAAAACTCTGCAATACTTTGTGCGTCTTTAGGGAAAACAACTTGAAAGTAGTAGTAATTTAGAAAGCCTTAGTTCGGTCGTGCGCCTGAGCCTTCTCCAGTACCTGTGGAGGAGGGGTCAGCGCATTATAACAATGCGCTGGTGAGCCCCGTTGGCCCACTCAGCTAAACCAATATTTTATTAATGACAAGCATTTTAAATCATGAACTTATTAAGAATAGACAACATTCAGAGTAAATCATAATTCAAATAACATGGTATTTCATGAAACCATGTTTACTTAACCATCGGCCGGATCCAGCTTTCTTGCATAAGATATATGATAATGATAATAATAATAATAATACTTACCGCCCTTGCATAAAATGATCATTAGCATGCATCCTGACTACATGGCCACTGGTGCTGTTAAACCATATGGACATTTCTTTGCCATATAGGACTTCAAGGTAATGCGATGACTCCAAAGTAGGTAGCTAGCCCCTAAGGATGCCTCGCAAGACCTGTGCTTCCATTAGCACGCCAATGTTTCCTCTTAGGTCGAATCAGTCCCGGCGCCCCGATACCGATTCGAGAAAACACACCACCAAACCTTGTGCATAAGTTGTCCATGACCATGCAAATGCGTGTCCGAATCGATAAGCATACAGTGCATGGTAGTTTTTGAAAGTAAATAGACAACTTATTCATTTTCCCGTATTTCATATTCATCATTCCAGTCATCGATTCATTTCAATTCAATGTTCAGTTCATCGCCGTAAAAATCAATGTCCAATGGATAAGCATAATCTCAATGTTGTTAACATTATAATCGATTCATTCAATGTTCATGGGACAAGCATCATTTCAATATTCAATGTTCAATCTCTAGCTTCTTAGTGGTATTGACTTGTGGCATTAGCAACTTGATATCGATCAACGGATGTTCCAAGACAATTATTTAGTTGGCATGAAGGAATAGCGAGAGGGACAATGCCACCAAAGATCCACACTCACCAATTTAGAGAATCGCAGAAAAAGAGAGGAACACTTGCACGCTTAGCCTTCCGTCACGCGTCAGTCTGCAATGGCACCAAAAGTTTGGTTAATACTCCGTCTCATTATGTTCTCTTCTCTCAGAATTCTCAAGAATGAATGCTATACAAATCGATAAAATCGGGCAAGAGTCAAATCATCGAAAATCATTCAGAAAAGCATCCATCAAAACCAAACAACAAAACTAGCAGCAAAACATCCAGAGAAAACTCTTGGACGCATTTCAAGAGAAACCAATCCATTAGTTGGAAAGGTTCTTATGTACTTGTCCATGATCGATTTGATGCCGACGGTAAGTTTCCCCAATGCTCGGTTTTCACCGAGTTAACCAAGCCACAAGCCTTACATAGTGAACCGCTAGGAGCGGGGCACTACATAATATACCACTAAGAAAAAGTTCATCCTCAAAACTTAAAGCAAAAGTCCTACCTCAAAATTATCAATCAGCGCGGGGTATTTTACCCGCATCTCCTCTTCTAGTTCCCACGTCGACTCCTCGACAACATGGTTTCGCCATAGCACGTTGACGAAAGATACTGTCCGATTCTGCAAAACTTTATCCTTCATGTCCAAAATTTGGACAGGCCCCTCAGTGTAGGATATGTCAGCGCTCAGCTGCAACTGATCGAAGTTCACTACATCACTTGGATCATACACGTACTTCCGTAGTTGGGATACATGGAAGACATCGTATACATCAGCCAGAGCCGGAGGTAGTACAGGTCGATAAGCAACTGAGGCTACCTTCTCTAAAATCTCGAAGGGTCCAACGAATCTTGGACTCAGTTTTCCTTTCATCCCAAACCACATCACACCTGGCATGGGTGTGACCTTCAAGAAGACATGATCGCCCACCGTGAATTCCAAAGGTCGTCGATGTACATCCGCATAACTCTTCTGTCGACTTTGAGCAACTCTAAGCCTTTCTCGAATTAAGCAGACCCTCTCGACGGCCTGTTCCACAAGTTCTGGTCCGAGCACTTGTCGTTCGTCGACTTCATCCCAGCATATCGGTGATCGACATTTTCGTCCATACAAGGCTTCGTACGTGGCCATCTGGATACTTGCCTGATAACTATTATTATAGGCAAATTCTGCCAATATGAGATGTACGTCCTAATTTGTCTTGGAATCGAGCACGCACAATCTTAACATATCTTCCAGGTTCTGATTTACTCTTTCCGTCTATCCATCCGTCTTTGGATGGTATGCCGAACCGAAATTCAACTTTGTGCCTAATAATGAGTACAGATTTATCCAAAATCATGACAAGAATCGTCCGTCTCTATCCGACACTATAGAAGTTGGCACCCCATGTAATCGAACAATTTTATTCATGTAGATCTGAGCCAACCGTTCTACGCCCCATGTAACTTTTATTGGAATAAAATGAGCCAACTTGGTTAATTTATCCATGATAACCCAAATCGCATTATTCCCCTTCTGAGTTCTTGGCAAGCCGACTATAAAGTCCATACAGATATTATCCCACTTCCACTGCGGAATAGCCAAATTTTGTAGTTCTCCACCAGGCCGTTGGTGTTCGGCCTTTACACGCTGACAAGCTAAGCATTAAGACACGAATAGAGCCACATCCTTCTTCATACCGTGCCACCAAAATATTGAGCACAGATCCTTGTACATTTTCGTGCTTTCCGGATGCAAGGTATACTTTGCGAAATGAGCCTCGGTCAGTATTTCCTTCCTGATATCCTCATCCTTAGGGATGCACAATCTTCCCTTGACACGAATAGTGTTATCTTCAACTGTAAAGTCCGACGTCTTTCCTGCCAGAATCAACTCGCGTATCTTCTGCAGAAACGGGTCATCCTTCTGAGTAGTCTTAATCCTTCCCTGGAGGCTCGGCTCAAGCTACAACTGAGCCAACTGTACATTCTGTGGACGAATTCTGAATTCGATGCCCATCTCTTCAAGATCTCGTAGTACCTCCTTCGCTACTGTTAGTGTCCCAACGAATTTTTGACTCAAGGCATTAGCTACTACGTTTCCTTTACCAGGCGTGTGAGAAATTGTTAAGTCATAATCTTTGATCAATTCTAACCAACGTCGCTGCCTCAAATTCAATTCCTTCTGCGTGAATATATACTTCAGGCTTTTATGATCCGTGAAGATGTTACAGGATACACCATAGAGATAGTGCCGCCACAATTTTAATGCGAACACAATTGTTGCCAGTTCTAAGTCATGAGTTGGGTAATTCTTCTCATGTTGTTTGAGTTGTCTCCACGCATATGATATTGTCTTCTCATGTTGCATGAGAACACATCTCAAACCAAGTCTCGATGCATCACTGTAGATCTGAAATCCCTCAGAGCCTTCTGGAAGTGCTAAAATTGGAGCCGTAACGAGCCACTGCTTGAGTTCCTGAAAATTACTCTCACAGTCGTCGGTCCACTTAAATACGACTCCCTTCTGAGTGAGGCGAGTCAAAGGCGAAGCGATTCTTGAAAAGCCTTTCACAAACCTACTACCCGGCTAAACTAAGGAAACTCCGTATCTCACTAGCTTATGCAGGCTGTTTCCAGTCTACAACTACCTCAATCTTATTTAGGTCAACGGCAACGCCTTCTGCCGAGACAACGTGCCCTAGGAACGACATGTTGTTCATCCAAAATTCGTTTTGCTTCATTTTGCATACAGCTGATTGTCTTGCAGCGTCTGAAGTACCTCTCTCAAGTGTTCGACATGAGTATCCCTGTCCTTTGAGTAGATCAAGATGTCATCAATGAACACAACAACAAACTTGTCTAAGAAAGGTCGAAATACTCTATTCATTAGATCGATAAAGGCTGCTGGAGCATTAGTCAAACCGAATGGCATGACCAAAAACTCATAGTATTCGTATCTCGTATGGAATGCTGACTTAGGGACGTCTTCGGGTCTGATTTTCAATTGATGGTATCCTGAACGAAGATTGATTTTACAAAACACGGTCACCCCTTGTAGCTGATCGAACAGATCATCTATCCTTAGCAAGGGATACTTGTTATGGATGGTTGCCTTATTCAGTTTTCTGTAATCGATGCACAGCCGTATCGTCCTATCCTTCTTCTTTACAAACAGTACCAGAGCTCCCCATGGTGATACACTTGGGCGAATGTATCCCCGGTCTAGCAATTCTTGTAGCTATACCTTTAGTTCCTTTAATTCTGTCGGAACTATCCTGTACGATGCCTTTGATATCAGACGAGTATTCGGGAATGTATCAATTGTGAATTTAATTTCTCTATCCGATAGCATTCCAGGTATCTCGTTCGAAAACACATCGGAGAACTCTGCCACAATTTCAGTCTGATTCGAGCCTACACTCTTCATTCGAGTATCTTAAACAGAAGCGAGGTATCCTTTACACCTTGAGTACAGCATGTGCCTTGCTGTAACTATCGATATTACCATTGGCCCCTGGAACGTCGAGCTGCACGAGTAAGAAAATTTTGTTTCTTCGGTTAGGCGAAATACAACTCTCTTATTCGCACAATCGATTGTTGCATGACAGACGCTGAGCCAGTCCATTCCCAAGATGATATCGTACTCTTTGATGTCGAGTACAATTACGTCCAGAGATAAGGTCTTGCCTCCAATTTTAATGTAGTTGTCCCTACAAATCAAAGTTGCAGGCATATCTACTCCCGAAGGAGTGCTAACACACAGAGCTATCTTTAGTAGAGTCATGCAAAATTTATTTTCTATTGTAAAATCAGACGAGATAAAGCAATGAGTAGCACCAGAATCAAATAGCACCAAGGCAGGTATGCCTTTGTACAGCAACATACCTGTTATTACATTTTCTACGGTCTGGGCCTCTCCCTGAGTCAAGGCGTAAACCCTTGCTTGCGTACCTTGTTGTTGATTCCGTGCATTCCCAGTTGGAGCTGGTAAGACTGGTGACGCTTAGCCATGATTCTGGTTGTTATGTTGGCCCCGGTTCTAATTGTTGTTATGTCCACGATATTGATTGTTGTTATGTCCACGAGAAGGATACTGCTTCTCTCCCCTAGCTCTGTATTCAAATGCCTTGTGATTCATACCCCCACATTTGTAACACCCGACACGACAGTCTTCACGACGATATCCAATTCGATTGTATCTGCTACAACGCAGTTCTTGATACGGTCCTTTGTTATTGCCTGTATTCGGATGCTTAGGCGCGTCATTTCTTCCAAAAGACTAAGGTCGTTTCTGATTATTGTTGCCTTAGTTGCTCTGCGTTGTCCCACGACTAGCCGGCTGATGAAATCTCTCCATCTTGAGAGCTATTTCGTATGCCTCCCGGTAAGATGTACACTTTTGACTTAGCACATCACGCTGCAGGCCCTCATTCAAGCCTTGTACGAATCTTTTTCGCTTTGCATCATCATTCGGGACCATGTATCCAACGAATACAACTCTCTTCAAAAATTCAGTTTTATGGTCGTCCACTGACATATTGCCCTATTGGAGTTCTACGAACTCCTTTTCTTTCTGTTGATGGACAGCTGGTGGAATGAATTGGGCAATAAAAGCCTGTTTGAAGGTCTCCCAAGATATCTTCATATACAGACTATTACTACAATGTGCCTGTCTCAGTGAAGTCCACCATTCCTGGGCCTTGAGACGAAGTTGTATAGCGGTACACTCCACCCTCTTACTGCCCTGTATATCCAACATGCGAAAGTAGCCCTCAAGTGTGTTCAAGAAGCCCATCACTTCATCTGGCTCCGCTCTTCCATTAAACTCCGATGGGTCGCAACTTTTGAATTCGGAGAACTTGAAGCTTGTTCTCTTCTTTGTCGGCGTTTCAGGTTTCTATGCCGGTACTTCTACGGTCTCGATTGCTGTGGCCTTTGCAGAAACATTGGAATCAGCCGTCAGTTTGGTGACAATCTGAGACAGATTATCCACTTGCTTTTTATTAAGCATCCAGCTGCTCCTGAAACTGATACTGAAGT
Source organism: Iris pallida (assembly GCA_029216955.1). Taxonomy (NCBI): domain Eukaryota; kingdom Viridiplantae; phylum Streptophyta; class Magnoliopsida; order Asparagales; family Iridaceae; genus Iris; species Iris pallida. The sequence goes on from JANAVB010014799.1 coordinate 3,079,809, forward strand.
TGCTCTTGAAGTGCGCGACATTGAGCTTCGCTCTGCTTCCTCTGAGCCTCCAATAGTTTAATCAGTTTCTCCATTGGGTCAGACGTTGAATTCGTCTTCGAGCTATCACCATTAGTCATTCTACAACAAAGAAATAATTCCATTAGCACTCATAAAATATTTATGGGCTTATTATATGGAACATTATTTCATGCCAGCGCTATCGACACCATCAACCAAGAAAAATTGCATCTAAACTTCTATTTTGAAAATAATCTCGAAATCTAAGGAATTGAAACCTGGCTCTGATACCAACTTGTCATGCCCCGATTCGGGGAATCTTTCGTCCTCGCTTCGATTCGCACCGAATCGTTCGTCCTCGCTAAGGCGTGATGCCGTACAAGTCTGGTGTTGCACTTGTACAAGGCAAGAACGTGCACTATTATGCCATTTAGAAACATTTAAAATCTAGCCACATTTCAGAAACATTGAGGACACAATATAGGAAGAAGTAATACTCATTTTTATTGATAATTGTAGTCAGAATACAACTTTTCTCGATACTATTTGAAATGCCTTTTCGGCTACATTGATTCTTGAAAAGAAGTACAACTGATAGGCTGCCATGAAATAATTTCTCGTTCCATATATCATGCCCCTTTAGTACTTTGAAATATAAGCAGCCATCTTTGAAAACTCCGTAATACTTTATGCGCCTTTAGGGAAAACAACTTAAAAGTAGTAGCAATTCAGAAAGCCTTAGTTCGGTCGTGCTCCTGAGCCTTCTCCAGTACCTGTGGAGGAGGGGTCAGCACATTATAACAATGCGCTGGTGAGCCCCGTTGGCCCACTCAGCTAAACCAACATTTTATTAACGACAAGCATTTTAAATCATGAACTTATTAAGAACGTGCAACATTCAGAGTAAATCACAATTCAAATAACATGGTATTTCATGAAACCATGTTTACTTTACCATCGGCCGGATCCAGCTTTCCTGCATAAGATACAGGATAATGATAATAATAATACTTACTACCCTGCATAAAATGATCATTAGCATGCATCCTGACTACATGGCCACTGGCGCTGTTAAACCATATGGACATTTCTTTGCCATATAGGACTTCAAGGTAATGCGATGACTCCAAAGTAGGTAGCTAGCCCCAAAGGATGCCTCGCAAGACCCGTGCTCCTATTAGCACGCCAATGTTTCCTCCTAGGCCGAATCTGTCCCGGCACCCTGGTACCGATTCGAGGAAACACACCACCAAACCTTGTGCACAAGTTGTCCATGACCATGTGAAAGCGTGTCCGACTCGATAAACATACAGTACGTGGTAGTTTTTGAAAGTAAATAGACAACTTGTTCATTTTCCAGCATTTTATATTCATCATTCCAGGCATCGATTCATTTCAATTCAATGTTCAGTTCATCGCCGTAAAAATCAATGTCCAATAGACAAGCATAATCTCAATGTTGTTAACAGTGTAATCGATTCATTCATGTTCAAGGGACAAGCATTATTTCAATGTTCAATGTTCAATCTCTAGCTTCTTAGTGGTATTGACTTGTGGCATTAGCAACTTGATATCGATCAACGGATGTTGCAAGACAATTATTTAGTTGGCATAAAGGAATAGTGAGAGGGACAATACCACCACAGAGATCCACACTCACCAATTTAGAGAATCACAAAGAGAGAGAAGAACAGTTGCACGCTTAGCCTTCCATCATGCGACAGTCTGCAATGGCACCAAAAGTTTGGTTAATACTCCGTCTCATTATGTTCTCTTCTCTCAGAATTCTCAAGAATGAATGCTATGCAAATCGATGAATTCGGGCAAGAATCAAATCATCGAAAATCATTCAGAAAAGTATCCATCAAAACCAAGCAACAAAACCAGTAGCAAAACATCAAGAGAAAACTCTTGGACATATTTCAAGAGAAACCAATCCATTAGTTGGAAAGGTTCTTATGCACTTGTCCGTGATCGATTCTGTACCGGCGGTAAGTTTCCCCAATGCTCGGTTCTGACCGAGTTAACAAAGCCATAAGCCTTACATAGTGAACCGCTAGGAGCGGGGCACTACAGACTATCCATCTTTTCTCTCATAATAAACAGCCTCCTGCTGTAGAAAGGGAACAAAGGGAGCTCACCTCTTCTGAGCCTCTTGTTATCGACCTTCGTTGTAACAAACCTTCTCCTTCTCCTCATCTGGTTATCAACTTTACTGAGCCTTCCATTAAGGGCAAAAGTCCTCCTTCTCCTCCTCTGGTTATCAACCTTACTAAGCCTACTGGCAAGGCTAAGAATCCTGTTGTAAATGATGATGTACAAATCAATAAAGTAGTATCTCCTTTACAGTATACTGATGTTTTTTATTATACTCGATGTTATTTAGAAATGCTAGATAACTTCGAACCACTTACCATAGGAGCAGTTCAACCTCTCCAAGATGAAGTATTGCTCGAACCAATGCATGACTCCTTCTTAGTTTCTTCCAGGAAGAAAGATGAACTTCCTATACTTTTTAGTAAAGGAACAGAACAGAAGATCACGCCCGATAGTGAAGAAGAAAATCACGATAACAAAAAACTTCAACTACGTCGTTATAGTCAACAATCAAAAGATATCATTCAAAAGATGGGCTATAATTTTAAAATTGGTCTCAATGGTGAAAACACAAGTGTAGGCAACTCTAGAGGGGGGGTGAATAGAGTTTGTGTCAATAATCACCAAATAAAAAATTAACTCTATATCACCTCCACAAAACAACTATCAAGATAGTAAATAAATCAGAGAGAAATGCGGAAGTAAATAAAGATCAGAAGAGCATACGCAAACACAGCAGTTTTAACCTGGTTTCCCTCGTGGAGGACTAGTCCAGGCCTGAGAACTCTAGCTCAGGATTCAAATCCACTATTTGTGAAATAGTAGTTTACAACCCGTGCCTTTTCTTCAGAAGAGCACGTCAACTTCTTACAGAGGATCGCAGTGGCGATTTGCTTGGAATTTTCCAAGCGACTTGGAATTGTCCAAGTGACTTTTCTCTTCAACTCTTGCACAAAAACTTCTAGCTGAATCGCACTTGAGTACCTTGGGGCTTAGGAAGTTTTGTGGCTAGTAGATTGGAAGAGTAAGGCTCTTGACTATATAGGCTATGTAAGAGAAGAAGAATAGAAGAGTGGATGGATTCAAATGAGAGAAACCAAGGCCTATTTATAGGGTTCGGGACAAGCAGAATTCGGCCAGAATTCGGTATGGATAATTCAAATTTTTGGCCGTTGGACAGCTTGTAGCAAGCAGGCCCTAAAAATCAGCTCCTGAAAATCAGGGGACAGAGTTCGGCCCGAACTCTGTGTGGAGGCAGAGTTCGGCCCGAACTCTGTCTCCAGCAGACAGAATTGGTCCATTGGGCTTTTGGACTTTGTGGAGCTTGGGCTTGGTTCAGGAATTGGTCTGTTGTATGGTAGAGCTTTGGAGAGATATGCTAGGGGTTGAGATGACTCAGTGCGACTCAACGTACACATTCTCCTAGACTCAATAAATTGAAGATTACAGACTTAGAACAATTAGGAAAACCAAGAGCCCTCTGATGACGCCTTTCTTCTGATATCTGAGCAGAACTGAAGACGTCTTTTTCTTTGACAGCAGTCGTCCGAAGATAAACAGATCTGGAAATCTGAATACCTTTCGGGGGCTTCGCCCCCGAACCCCCGACGGGGGGCGCTGCCCCCTCGACCCCTGTCCGCTGACCGGGCAGCGGAACCCCCGATGCGAGGCCCCGGATGGGTCGCTAGGCGGTTCGGAGAAATCTTTTTGTATGACGCCGTCTTCGCTCCATCATTAATTCTTCATTGCCTATGTCCTGTTTAATCATGTTTGATCATGCTTACTGCATGTCTACAAATACATGTTAGGCCAGCAAAATATGTTGCAGTACAATACAAGCATAGCAATATAATATGGGACAATTAGGACATTGCTAAGTTTAAGTAACAACATGATAGCATGTTAGGCCAACAAAGTATGTTGCAGTACGATACAGGCATAGCAATATAATATAGGACAATTAGGACAATGCTAAGTTTAAGTAGCAACATGATAGTGAGTATATGAATATTAGTGACATCATTATGTTAAACTTAACTGATTAGCCATATTCAAAAACAAAATATAATCATTGGGCCAACAATCTCCCCCTTTTTGATTATGGCAAATCGGTTAAGTTTAAGACAGATACGATAGATGCATATATCACTAATAAACACATACTACGAGAAGATAGTGTGCTAACTTAAACTTATTTCTCCCCCTTTGACATGATCAAAAAATAAGCTCTCCCGTAATAAGAGATAAAACGAACTCAAGCATAAGTAAAGGAGGAAGGCATAGACAATCATGATCAAGATATACTAAATGAGGAACAATGGGAGAAGTGTGTAAAGACAAGTATAGAAACTACATACTAAAATGTAGAGTGCCAAATAGAAAATAGCTTGTCAAAACACAAATAGTTGGTAAAACTAAAAGAATATGAAAATAATCAATAGATAGTTTACCAACATGAAATCCAAGAAAGACATCCAAAAACATAGTATTACATGAAATCCAAGAAAGACATCCAAAAACTTTTGGAAGAGAATTATGAAAATATTTCTCTAGTTTTGCAAGAGAATTAAAAAATTTAGTCAAAAATCATAGGGATTAGATAACTGCAAAAAAAATAGATATCAAAGAAGAAAGATACCAATGAAACTATAGATATCAAAGAAGAAAGATACCAATGAAACTATAGATATCAAAGAAGAAAGATACCAATTGAAATATACAAACTTGATATCAATTGAAATATGAAAACTTGAAACATTGATCAATGAAACTATGATAGTTACAATTGTCCACAGATAAATAGTGGAACAAAATCAAGGAATGATCAATGTAAAATATAGCAATTGAAATAAATAAACTTGAAACATTGATCAATAAAACTATGATAGCACAATTGTCCACCGATAAATTGTGGAACAAAGTAAACGAATGATCAATGTAAAATAAGGCAATTGATATAAAATAATCTCATTATTTACAAATCTATTTGCTTATCCAAAATTCATGCATTTGAACTCAATTACCATATCATGCTTTATGAATACTCTTTAAAATAAACATGAAGGTAAAGGAGAAAAATATTTAAGAAGGAAAAATTCAATCGACTTAAATGCTCCCCCTCAAACTATTACCAGTATAGATAAAATCATGAATTTTGGGTAAGTCCTCAACAAGGAAAGCCAAATCAATTAAACATACAAAGAGAGCCAAATCATAGAAAGTCATATCAAAGAAAGCACAATAGTCATCAAGATAAAATACGAAAGTAAATATTAACGAGATGACTCATATCAAAGAAATATGATGAAAACAATTGCATAAACTCTCATAAACCTTTCAAAAAATAACAGTATCATGACCTCAATCACTAAGATATAAATAATGATAAAAATATGGGTCAATGATGAACTAGGTATATGACATATTAAAGGGTATAAATGAATTGAACCAATTTATTTGCTCCCCCTTAAAATATGCGTATCTAGTTCCAAAGCACTTATAGCATAAATAAAATGATAACTACAAGATCTAGGGGTAAATCAACTATTGATTTCTCCCCCTTGCTCAATGCATATAAGGCTATAAAGACGACATAAAACAAATAATGTCATCTTTAGGAGAGATATCCAATAAAATAGTCACTAAAGATGAACAATCAAAATAATATCTCAATTTAGCACATGTAATCAAAAGACGACATACACTAACCTATATAGAAGAATATCATATTGAAATATGATAGATCAATGCATGTTATCTTTTGAGAAGAAGATCATCATGAAAAGAGATAAGGTCCATTAGAAAAATATTATTATGATCAAGAATAATAAGGACCATTAGAAAAATATCATCATGAAAAGGAATAATAAGGTCCATTAGAAAAATATCATTATGAAAAGGAATAATAAGGTCCATTAGAAAAATATCATCATGAAAAGGAATAATAAGGTCCATTAGAAAAATATAATCATGAAAAGGAATAATAAGGTCCATTAAAAACAATCATGATGAGAATCACAATATAGCTCAAAAGATAAAAATACAACTAAAGAAAAATGTCATCATGAATAAAGTCAATTAAATCAATCATGAAGAAAGTCAATTAAATCAATCATGAGGAAAGTCAAAATATAGCTCAAAAATAATAAAGCTCAAATATCATGTCCATGATTATCTAATTAAGAAATGATCAACCAACTTATTGCTTTACAAGGACTATGCATGTTTTACCACATATGTACCCATCAACGGGTAATAATCCAACCTTGCTAATACTAAATGAGAAACCAATGAAGTTCAAATAGCAAAGAGCATATGTCATAATCCATGAGTAGTCCAAGTAGAGTAATAAATTAACTTGATAACTACATAATTAGATAATATAGGACTACTCAATCATTAGGATCATTCATAAAGTAAACCAATAAATAATTATGATCAGTCATAAATCTCATCAAAACAAACCATATAAACAAACCAATATAGAAAAGAGTCAATCTCATTTAAAAACCATATAAACAACCAATGTAGAAAAGAGTCAATCTCATTTAAATGATTGCAAATTTATTCCCAAGAAATGTAATGATAATATGATAAAATCATGACTCAAAAGTTGAGAGAAATTTAAGAGATGCTTACCAATGACTAGTATGGAAGGAAGTTAAAGCGATGAATCACAAACAAGATAAAATAAAAAATTTGTCAAGCTAATTTTAGAGACCAAACATATGTATCTAAAAATAGAATCAAATCTCATCAAGAACATTCATAAATCTTGTTTTTGTAAACTAGCATATCACATATAGATTGAAATTCAAGAAGATAGCTAGATGAGTGAAAGTGAACAAAAATTATGTAGCTTAACAATATATCGCAAATAAGCAAGCTAGCTACATAACTAATTAAGATTAATGAGATAGGCCATTAACATGATAAATGTGCTCATTAAATCTTAAGTCACTAACACCAAAAAAATACATGCTTAAGCATAGAGTTCACAATAAGGATAATACATTTTGAATGATCAAAATAATTTATATACTCTTTGCTAAGCAAGGATGAGAGTATAAAATAGCAAGTAAATGAATTAGACTCTTATCAAGTAAAAGACAAAAGAGATGTTCATGAAAACACAGTAGAGCAAATCTCTTTGCCAAATATTGAGATTAACCCAAGATAATGAAATAATAGATTGATCTAGAGAAACCAAAATATTATAGCCATTTTGAAATAAGTGTATTCTCTAGAAATGGAAAATCTCAATGTAAAAGTTCAACCCATAGTAGCTAAAGACATGAGAAGTATGATATATCAATTACATGTATTCTCATGTGCTACAAAAATATCATTGGGCAATAATAATAAAGTATTTATAGCTCAAAATATGGGGCTAGATATGATGAAGTATTCTAGAACTCAGGGGTGGATCCAGAACTAGATAATGGTTGCATATAGACCTTAATAAATCTTCAGTCTATAAAGTATTGATCACTTTGGGTTAGCTGTAGGGGCCGGTTCCCAGCTAGCGGTAGTCCGAAGGCTAGTGCACCGTGTCACTTCAGGCTATTTACACCTGTAGGACAGAAGGACCCTTTCGACTTGTTCCCAAAATGTTCTTTACTTTTAAGAACTTAGATTTAAAAGAATATACGCAGTATCATCAAACAACATCAAAATCCAAAAATTCTAAGTATAAGAAAGGTAAATAACCAAATAACAATCAAAGAATGATCAAAAAAAATTTGCTAAGAGTATTTTCAAAATAAATATTTTCATAATACACTTTATGAAAATAAATATATAGAAGATTCATATTCAAAATAAGTATGATGATCTCAACAAGTAAGGTAAAGCACAAAACCAAGCAATTCTTAAAAGAACTTCCATAAAAGTCATGAACAAAACACTAATAAATATTTTCTCTCAACATTCCAACTTAAAGGCATTTCAATAAATAAATATCAACATTTGGAATCAATAAAGGCCATTGGATCTATAATTTGATCAACGGCTGAGGCTGTTTCCGGTTCTGGAACATCCAGGCCGAATTCGGCCCGAACTCTGGTAAGGGCAGAGTTCGGCCCGAATTCCGGATTCTGGTGACAGAACTGGAATCAGGCTGAAAATTTGTTAAGCAAAAAAGATCAAAATAAGAATGAAAGACATGTATCCATAAAGTCAACAAATAAAAGCCAATAAGATATCATCAAAAAGAAGACTTTAAGGAATAAGCTAATTGATTTAAGTAGAGATAACACAAATTTAGTCAAAAGAATCAATAGCTAAATTATAAGGTAAGCACAAGTATGAATAAATACTCTTCAAAATAATATGAAACTTGAGCTTATCTCATATGCCCACATAAAGATATTTATACAAAAATAGATGTCAATATAATAAATACATGATCTACATGTAAATGAAGAATTAATGAATATAGTCATGTATCCATCATGAATGTTTGAAAAACTATCACAAATTCAAAAGCACGTATAAATAGACTTTATCAGGCAAGAACATAATTGATTCTCAAGAGGATAATCAAAATAAAATATGAGAATCGATAATGAATGTATTATGCAAGCACAAGATAAAAGTAGTATAAGTGTATACTTGTTAAGTGATAAGAAGCTTGTGCTAAACACATATATTCACAAAAACCAATTAAATACAAATCGGCAAAAAGTAACTATCTCAAAAACATTAAAAATGGAGAGTCAAACTTTAAAACAAAATTCAAGAATCAAGCTCCAATGAACTAGAGTGATATGCATGCTTTATAAAGACAAAGAATAGCGAGCATGCATATGTAAATGTGTCACACTACTAGAAAATGAGTGATAAACTACATAGTGTGAACTAATCATTTAAAGCTGTGTAACTAGTCATGCTAGATAAAAGAAAAAGAAAATCAACTAAGCATGCTAGTATAATATCTCACATTAATTTATATAATAAGCAACTAAAGGATATCAATGTGAGCTAGTAGCAAGACATAAAGAAAAATATGCTAGATTCTACAAATATAAACCATTTAGAGAGAATCGTTTAACATGTTACCAAAGTGGCTCTAGTGGCCACACTTGTGTTGGTGCAATTGCTTGGAAGATGACCTTTGAGATTTGCAACCACCAACACGCTCCTTGGTGCTATATCCCGATACAAGAAGCTCCACCTACAACATTAGGCGAAGACTTTGGTATCCAAATAAACTTGGATCCACATTTGTTAGCTTTAGGGACCCACATACTATTTACTCTAGCATTGGTAGAAAAACTCCTACGAATAGGACAAGTTACACTCATGTGTCCAATGCGAGAGCAATAGAAGCACCTAATACTATTGTGTGCACATGTATCAGAATGAGCATGATTATGAGCATGTGACATACTAGAATGATGAATATCTCTAGAGTGAGTATGCATGGATTTGGTCTTAAGAGTATCATGCAAATTATTATGCACACAAGTAAGAGAATCACTATGCACGGATTTGGTCTTAAGAATATCATGTTCTAATAGCAAATCATTATGCAAACAAGTAAGAGAATCAAATTTAGCATTTAAAGCATAATTCTCTTTTTCAAATAAAGCAATTCTAGAAATAAAATCATCATTTTGTTTCTTTAAAGAGTCAATAGAAGAATCATGCAAATGATTTAGCTCATGTGCTTGCTTCTTAAGATCTTCTATTGATGAGGAAAGAGATTTGATTTTCAAAATTAAAGAATCATTCAAACTCTTTAAAGAAACACAAGATGAGTTTTGAGAGTCAAGTCTAGATAATAAATCATTGATTTCATTTCTCAAAAACTCATTAGCTTCTTCTAAATGAATAACCTTTTCTACAAGTTCTTCATTTGTAGAATGAAAAGCCTTAGCAAACTTTAAGGAATGGTTAGCCATGGCTTTCCACTTAGAACACTTATTGCATTTAGAAGAAACATGATTGTCTATGCTACTAGAAGAAAAACCCTCTTCATCGGAGGAGGAAGAATATGATGCCATACACAAATAAACAAGGATCTACTCTAAGGATGTTAAGCCTAACAATAGAGACCTTGCTCTGATACCAATTGAAAACACAAGTGTAGGCAACTCTAGAGGGGGGGTGAATAGAGTTTGTGTCAATAATCACCAAATAAAAAATTAACTCTATATCACCTCCACAAAACAACTATCAAGATAGTAAATAAATCAGAGAGAAATACGGAAGTAAATAAAGATCAGAAGAGCATACGCAAACACAGCAGTTTTAACCTGGTTTCCCTCGTGGAGGACTAGTCCAGGCCTGAGAACTCTAGCTCAGGATTCAAATCCACTATTTGTGAAATAGTAGTTTACAACCCGTGCCTTTTCTTCAGAAGAGCACGTCAACTTCTTACAGAGGATCGCAGTGGCGATTTGCTTGGAATTTTCCAAGCGACTTGGAATTGTCCAAGTGACTTTTCTCTTCAACTCTTGCACAAAAACTTCTAGCTGAATCGCACTTGAGTACCTTGGGGCTTAGGAAGTTTTGTGGCTAGTAGATTGGAAGAGTAAGGCTCTTGACTATATAGGCTATGTAAGAGAAGAAGAATAGAAGAGTGGATGGATTCAAATGAGAGAAACCAAGGCCTATTTATAGGGTTCGGGACAAGCAGAATTCGGCCAGAATTCGGTATGGATAATTCAAATTTTTGGCCGTTGGACAGCTTGTAGCAAGCAGGCCCTAAAAATCAGCTCCTGAAAATCAGGGGACAGAGTTCGGCCCAAACTCTGTGTGGAGGCAGAGTTCGGCCCGAACTCTGTCTCCAGCAGACAGAATTGGTCCATTGGGCTTTTGGACTTTGTGGAGCTTGGGCTTGGTTCAGGAATTGGTCTGTTGTATGGTAGAGCTTTGGAGAGATATGCTAGGGGTTGAGATGACTCAGTGCGACTCAACGTACACATTCTCCTAGACTCAATAAATTGAAGATTACAGACTTAGAACAATTAGGAAAACCAAGAGCCCTCTGATGACGCCTTTCTTCTGATATCTGAGCAGAACTGAAGACGTCTTTTTCTTTGACAGCAGTCGTCCGAAGATAAACAGATCTGGAAATCTGAATACCTTTCGGGGGCTTCGCCCCCGAACCTCCGACGGGGGACGCTGCCCCCTCGACCCCTGTCTGCTGACCGGGCAGCGGAACCCCCGATGCGAGGCCCCGGATGGGTCGCTAGGCGGTTCGGAGAAATCTTTTTGTATGACGCCGTCTTCGCTCCATCATTAATTCTTCATTGCCTATGTCCTGTTTAATCATGTTTGATCATGCTTACTGCATGTCTACAAATACATATTAGGCCAGCAAAATATGTTGTAGTACAATACAAGCATAGCAATATAATATGGGACAATTAGGACATTGCTAAGTTTAAGTAACAACATGATAGCATGTTAGGCCAACAAAGTATGTTGCAGTACGATACAGGCATAGCAATATAATATAGGACAATTAGGACAATGCTAAGTTTAAGTAGCAACATGATAGTGAGTATATGAATATTAGTGACATCATTATGTTAAACTTAACTGATTAGCCATATTCAAAAACAAAATATAATCATTGGGCCAACAAATGGTGGTAAAGAAAGGTGAACTTCTATTCGTATTCCTGCTCCAAAACGAAAGTCACAACAATATTACAGCAAAAAGGAGCGGGGATTGGGTTATACCTCGCCAATTCTGACTCTAGAAGCCTCCGAATCCGATGAAGAAGAACGATCTAACTCTTATGATTCTGTTTCATTGGATTCAGATACCAGTGTAGGGCACGTACATCGAGTGACTCTAACTTCCAATATGGTAACTGCCGAGTTCTCAGAAGATGACGAAAACTTTGCTGAAGCCTCTGAATCTAATCCTTGGGCACAAATGATGGATACTCAACGGAGCTTCGCTTTGAGCAACGTGAACCACCTACCGACGATCAGTTGGTTCAAGTAAATATTGGAAACGAAACCTCCCCAAAACCAATATTCGTCAGCAAAAGCCTCCCTGAAGCGGATAAACAAGAACTTATCCAACTTATTAAGGAATACATTGATGTATTCGCTTGGAGCTATAAAGACATGTCGGAATTAGATCCCAGATTGCTACCCATAAACTCAATATTATGCCAAATGCAAGGCCAGTCAAGCAACAACAGAATCGATTTTGACCTGACATGATAGACGCCATAGAAGCTGAAGTTAAGAAGCTCATCGCATGTGGCTTCGTCAGAGAAGAACAACATCCGGACTGGGTGGCTAATGTTGTCCCAGTTTTAAAGAAAATATAGAAGGTCCGAGTCTGCATTGACTTTAGAGACCTTAATGAAGCTTGCCCCAAGGACGAATTTTCTCTTTCGATTACTGATGTCATGATAAATAATACTTGCAGATTTGAACAAATGTCTTTTATGGATGGATTCTCAGGATATAATCAAATCAAGATGCATCCCGAACATGAGAAACATACATCTTTTCGTACTCCTCTTGGAGTCTATTGCTACACGGTTATGCCGTTTGGTCTCAAAAATGCTGGTGCAACTTATCAGCGGATCATGAGTACCATCTTCCGTGATCATTTGCGAAAGATAGTTGATGCAATGTAGACAATATTGCTGTCAAAAGTCGTCTAAAAGAAGACCACATTCAAGACTTGAGAACTATATTCGATCTAATGCGCCAGCATCAACTCAAGATGAATCCTACCAAGTCATTCCTGGGAGTCTCTAGTGGCAAATTTCTTGGATTTGTTATTACCTCTAAAGGTATACACGTTGACCCTGAGAAAATCAAAGTCATTCAAGAGATGCGTCCTCCACGCAACCGAAAAGAGCTACGAGGATTCCAGGGACGGCTTGCGTACATCAGGAGATTCATCTCAAATCTCTCTGGACACTGTAGACCGTTCACTCAACTCATAAAGAAAGTTGTGTCTTTTATTTGGACTGAAGAATGTCAGCAAGCATTTGAAGACATAAAGTGGTATTTGATGAACCCTCCAGTTCTAGTGCCTCTAGTATCAGGAATACCCTTCCTGATGTATGTTCAAGCAATGGACCATTCATTGGGTGCCTTACTAGCTCAGAAGAATAAAGAAGGTCATAAACAAGCTATCTGTCATCTTAGTCGTACAGTGATCGAAGCTGAACATCGATACACTCTAATAGAAAAAGAATGTCTAGCTTTGATGTTTGTTGTTCAAAAGATGAGACATTATATCATCGGCCAAACTATTTATGTTATTTCTAGAGTTAATCCTCTCCGGGTCTTGATGAAGAAGCCCAGTACACTCAATTCCAGGCTGGCTACATGGGCCATATTATTAGCACAATATGATATGGTTTATTTTCCTCAAAAGTCTGCTAAGGGTTAAGCTCTTGCTGACTTCCTGGCAGCTTATCCAATTCCCGAAACATCTAAACCTTATGACGAGATTCTAGATAAAACTTTGGAATCCAACATAATTTTAGAAGAAATTCTTACATGGCGTCTATTCTTTGACGGTGCATCCAGAATAGGACCAAAAGGTGCCATTATCGCTGGAGTTGGAATCGTTCTCGTCTCACCAAAAGGATTAGCTATTCAAAGAGCTTATTCTTTAGATGAGTCGTGTTCCAATAATGTGGCTGAATACAACGCTCTGCTCATTGGTCTCCAATTGGCTAAACAATTAGATATTGAATATCTTGAAGTATATGGAGATTCTAAACTGATTGTCAATCAGGTTAGAGGCACGTATGAAGTTCGACACCAGGATTTTATCCCATATCATGAAGCAGCAGTTAGGCTGGCTACATCGTTCAAGGGTTTCTTTATTGAACATATACGTCGGGCATGCAATACAGAGGCTGATGCATTGGCTAATCTGGCAACCATATTAGCAATCCCAGAAAAAAGACAACAGATGATTGTCGTCACTAAAAGAGAGTTATTTTGTATTGATAATAACTCAAATATTGAGTTCAGCAATTCAACTGAAATCAATGTCATTAGTGAAGATTGGAGAGCTCCTTTCATTGATTTCGTAGTACATGACATTTTACCTAAAGATTCTAAAGAAGCTACAACAATCCATAGGTAATCACTTCGATTTTACTATAATCATACTTCTAAGACCCTTTATCGAAGAACATTTGATGGTCTACTCTTACGTTGTCTTGCTGGAGATGAAGCAAAACAAATACTATATGAAGCTCACGATGGGGTATGTGGCGCACATCAACCTGGTCCTAAGTTACAAGATTGTATCCAGCGTATAGGCTACTACTGGCCCACTATGGTATCAGATGCCATTGAATATGCAAGAAAATGCCGAGCCTGTCAAATACATGTAGATTTCATCCATCAATCCACAGTGTCAGAGTTCCTCCATCCGACTGTCGCATCATGGCCCTTTGAAGCTTGGGGTACAGATGCCATTGGTTCTATCATCCCACCGTCATCTAGAGGACATCGGTTTATACTAGCTATACCGATTACTTCTCGAAATGGGCGGAAGCCATACCTTTATCTAAAATCAAGACCAGCAACATCATCAACTTCATCAAACATCATGTGATATACAGATTCAGCATCCCTCGACGAATCATTCATGATAATGGACCATAATTCATCAGTCAAAAGTTTACTCGGTTTTATGATGATAATAGAATTAACAATGTTGCTTCCACAGCCTACAATCCTGCAGCGAACGGTTTGGCTGAAGCATTCAACAAAACTATCATCAAGCTTCTCAAGAAATTCATTTCTACCAATAAAAGAAACTGAAGTGAAAAGCTAAAAGAATGTCTATGGGCTTATCGCACTACTATACGTACTCCAACCAGTTGTACACCTTTCTTCTTGGTGTATAGATGCGAAGCTATTCTACCATTGGAAATTCAAATCCCCTCTTTGAGGATTTCCATTGCCAATGAACTCACAACAGAAAACAATGATCGTCTTCGACTTCAGGAGCTTGAAGCGTTGGACGAGAAACGGCTCCTATCTCAACAACATATTGAGTTATACCAAGCCCGTATATCAAAAGCTTTCAACCGTAAAGTTAAAGTACGTACATTTCAGAAAGGAGAACTAGTTCTAACCGTCAGACGTCCTATGACTATGACGCACATGAGCAAGGGCAAGTTTGAAGCAAAGTGGGAAGGTCCCTACGTTGTAAGCAAAGTTTTCTCAAACAGAGCTGATCAACTGACTGGTATGGATGGCCAAGTCGCCATGATGCCTATCAATGACAAATTTCTCAAAAAATACTATGTATAAAAACACATCAGCACAAAAATCAAAATGTAAATAAAATTCCTTTTATTGTATAACTCAGACAGAAGGAAATACATAAAATCAACGAGAACCAGAGCCCTCTTGATCGAGGACATATTTCGCAAGAAGCTCGAAGACATTATTGTCCGATGACACCAACAGTTCACAGGCAGCCTTCCTCGGCAGTGCTTCCAGGCTCTACGAGTCCGATGACACCAATAGCGGCTTCGATCTCCGTGATGACCTCAGCCTCTTTGGGCACATCTTCGAAAGATATTTGCAATGAAGGAATAGGTGTTGACAACATCCTCAAAAAGGTTTCGTACTATTTATAGACAAAAATGCTAAACAATCTGTCTCGAGAGCCGAAACAACCTTTCCTCAAAAAGACACGTCTGTTCATTTATCTCTATTCATCTCGTGAATAGATCTTCATTTATTGTCTGTCTCGAGAACCGAGACGATCTTTACTCGAAAAAGCATGACGACTCATTCATCAATCATTTCGTCTCTATTCATTTCGCAAATAGGCCTACATTTATTATCGTTTATTTACTTGCTCGTAAATAAAGCCACAGATAATAAATACTCAAAATCCCCAGCAGAGTCGCCATTTTGCAAACAGAGCTATACGAACGACTTAGTAAGCAAAATGGACAAGTTATGGTGCAATGTCATGGAACTATGAGAACATTGAAAGGTATACTTCGCCCGCGAAGCATGCAGTTGTGGCATAATTGTCGCGTAAATGCTATTGTGCGAATAACTTGAGAATAGTTGTGTTTAATATTTGTTGCATATTGGGGCAATGTGTATCAATATGGATGTATTGTGGCATATTACATGGTCAATGGACTTGAGATAGATTGAGTTGAGTTGAGACGAAATATATGTTGAGAACTTGAGATTGGTTGGAAATGATAACTTGCTTGCTTTTGCGCATATTGCATGGTCAATGGGTAACCTGTGCACGAGTTTTGCACTTGGGTAACCTGGGCTCCGGGACCGTTTGCAGAAGGAATAAAGTTGGTATTCGTGGTGCACTTCATTCAGACGGGTTACGCCCTACTATTGATGTGATAATCCACAATACTAGTAAGTCGGGCTCCTTTGGATACTGGGCTAGCAACCCGTGCCAAAGAGACCATCGGCTTACACGTTGAGATACCAGTCTATTATAGTGTAGAATGTCTTTCATATAGATAGGGTCGATGGACTTGAGATTGTAGGCGCAAGTCCTGCCACCATTGAGATTAGTCTAAAAGATGTTGTTTGATTTTGTGAATTGCTATCGGTTTGCAGGCTTGGCGAGATGAAGACGTGCACGATTACTATGTCTATGTTCATTATATGGCTAACAGTGTCTGTTGCAGGGATACGGTACTTGACACATTTATGATTCAATTGCTATCGACAACATGCTTTACTGTTCTGGATCCTTGCCATGAAACTGATCCTAAGGCAATAACAGAAAGATCACATAATAAGATGGATGCTTCACAAAACTACTTAGTGTTGGTTTAAGCGAGTGGGTCTTGATCAGTACGTGAGAGAATAAATATTGATCCCCCACCAGATTGCTTGCAGGTTCAGAAAATGGTCTACTCGTGGAGGAGCTTTGCTTGGACGCATTGAGGCATGGAGTTCCTTAGCATTTCTAGGCGTGCGACCGCACTGGGTTCGACATGCAACATGAAGATGTTTCAGTCGGGAGTCATTGGATGTGCTATAAAAGACATAATGTATGGAACAAGATCCTTTGTGATCTATAGAGATCATGAGTGTTGTAAGCCTATTGGCATATTGAGTTGAGCTATTCAAGTCTTTGTAACCTTAGTTCATTTATCAATAAAGAGATTCTTATTATACATTCTATTTTCTTCCACTGTAAATACTACAATTTGAGATAAACTATGTGAACCTGTCATCTTGTCTTGCACGAGCGCAACTCCAAGCTCGTGCGGCATCACGCTCCAGCAGGACGATTGATTCGGATGAAATTGATGCGATGACAAGCGATTTCCTTGGTCAGGGCATGACAAATTGGTACCAGAGCGGTTCTATACTTTAGACCATGATTGAATCTCTTTGACTCTGAGTTGCTTTCGCTATCGAATTAAATTGGCCCTAAATTATTTCCGCAACCGCATGGCTCATGGATTTGCTCGATGCTACACTGGATGTTCTATACAATAAGTCTAAATACTTGCGTGCGTCTTCCGGTATGTGTTTGAAAACTTACGTGATGCTGTCGTGTTGCGAGATGTTGGTTGCATCAAGTACAACGAGTTGTGCGATGTTGTTACATCGGTACAACAAATTGAGATATGGGATGGTACATGTTATATGGCTATGCGAATGGATAGCAAATACATTGAGCGGATATGAGTAATGGCTTTGAGTATCGAAAATGAATCATTGCACAAGTTACAACGAATGGGATTGAGAAATCGCGAAGCGATAGTTGTGAATTGAGTTGGTTGCTAAGTCGAACTTGAGTAAGACGAATATGTAAGTTGGCCGTGTTGTGTCGAGCTTCGAGTAGGCGAACGTATAAGTTGGCCGAATATTGAGTTGGGCTTTGAGTAAACGATCGTTGCGTTTGTGATCGGCATTGTAGTGCCCTGATCTGCAAATGTCTTATGATGGATGGTTGGTTCGATGAAGGCTTATTGGACTTGGGAATATGCGAAGGATCGCTTGGAAGGCTATGCGATCGTGGCAGGAATTGTCTTATAAATATGAGTAGTGTTTAACCCTTCGAAGATCCTTTAGCTTCACGCTTAAAATAAAGGATAATATGCTATGTTTTCTTACTGAGTTGTTCAATAACACCTTGCATGGAATTCGGAAAGATAATGAAAGATAAATAATCACCTGAACGTAAACTATTATTGCTAGATGAATTGTATGCTTATACGATGTTACGATAAAATACATGACAGGTGAAGCAAAGTCCCAAATACTTGGGCGGTGAGTATATCGAGCCTTAGCTCGATGAATAGATGGTAACACAGATGTAAGATCCAAGAATTGGGCTATCACGACCCGTACCCACTTTTTGGATACGAGACGTGTCCAAGCCAGCCTACGCCGCAGAGTCGATGGTAGAACGCTGTCAAGACCGCAAGAAATAAATGCTCAAAATAAATATTTGCTGCTCATTCACATTTCTAAATCTGTTACAACAGTTACAACATTTATATTTAAAAAAAATACAAGGTTCTCACAATTAATGAAAATGATACACTGCTATCTATTTCTAGGTTTCTGTTTGTATGTACACCCGTAATATTAAATACAAGGTTCTCACAATAATAATACTAATATTATATAATGATAACCTAAATAAAATAAATAATAAAAAAAATTTCGGGAAGGGGAGCTACAAATCTACCCACCTTAAAAATAATTTCGTCCTCGAAATTCTAATTCGTAACTATTCCTTAATATTCAATAAGAAGCCTACCTGAACCTTAATCTCCTTAAATTTTAATTCCTCAAAAATAGTTTGTATTCTTCTCCTAGCCATATAGCCCCCAGGACTTCTATCCACCTTTGGTCACACTACTCCTCAAGCTAAAATCTTAAAATCTTCTAACTGGTTGCTAACAATCCTACCAACAAATATCTAGGTATATGGTATCTATAGTCCTCTCCTATCTATTAAGTAATCCAAAATTTAACAAACACAAATCTACACAAGTGGCTAAGAAATATTGCTAAATTCTAGTAAGCATGGCCATTCGTCACTCTGCAATAGAGAGGACAAGAAGATAAGGAAAACTAGTCGAGAGCAATATGAGGTTTCAAGGGCGGTAATGAATATCCGATAATATAGGTGAAAAGAAAGTTTACGAACCATTGACTTATTTGCTAAATTGGCTACTCTAGTCCAGACACTTACTAAATCGAAGAGCCCTTCGGTTCTTAAAGTGGCCTGCAATCCGTGCAATACCGAAGTCTCGTTCTCAAAATTCTACTTCAAACAAGGTTTCCTAATGGAACGAAATTTGAGAAATCGAGATTGTGGTCTTAATGGGTTCTCTATTTGGGCATCAGTCGTTGGTTGGATGAACATTGGGTTTCAATATATATGGACTAGGCAAGATCCCAATGATAAAACTACTCCTACTAGATTAGGTATCCTAGAATAGGTTTCTACGGAAGGGATTGAGCTAGTTGCTAGTCAGGTTGGTTAGCTAGGTCCATAAAGCTCAAAATGTGTCCTCAGTGACTTTGTGTTTAAGGAGCACATGAGACCTCAATTGGGTGGCACACTAGTGGCATGTGCATAGTGGGCTTCGAGTAGATCACAACCATATATTGGGTCGAATGAATTAAGTCGAAGTTAAGGCTCTAATGGGAGTCGAAAAGTGTACCGGCATTATGGTAAGGGTTATAGCTAGTCCTTTTGTAACATCCATATCTCAGAACACGTATTTTGGTTAAGCTTGCATGTATCCTGGACCTGTATTTTCTTTTTTCAGATTCTGGCCTATAATTGTATTTTTGGCTCGACTTGCAGATTTCGGTTTCCTCGTAAAATGGGTTTTGACTTGGCTTGGTTTTATTTTGTGGATGAGGATTGGTTTGGTTTAATATGCATGAAACACCTTAGCCTATGCTCAACCTTTATTCCACCACAACCACCCTCATTAAAACCCTACCAACCTTTTCTCTCTCCTCATAACTCTTCATTTATTTTCTCCATCTCCTTCTTCTTCCTTCCTCTACACAACTCTCCAACACCATAGGCAAGTGCACCTTGCCACCATATGAGAACCACTTTTTATTTATCCATTAGCTAGATTAGGCCATGGAGATCAACATTAGAACTTGACATTTTGTGATTTGGAGTCTCCATTGTTCTAGATCTAAGTTTTCTCTATTTTCGTATTTATATGGTTTTGATCTATTTTAGTTGGGTTTTTGTGGGTTTTGATGCTTCCATGTGGTAGAGAACTCAATTTTACTTAAGTTAGAACTTTGAAAATCTAGATTTGGCTTTGATTTGACCAAGATATGAAGAATAGAATTTTTGGTGTTCTTGATGCTTGCTCTCGGCTGGAGACGAAGACTGCAGCCTGCGCTCTTTAGCGCAGTGCGCATCCCCCTCTCGGCCTGCGCACTTTAGCACAGCGCCGATCGCGCTGCTAACCCCTTGGCGAACTGCGCTCAACCCCAGCGTGCATCCATCCATGAGCAGTCTGCTCATGCTCCATCCATCCATGCGCAGTCTGCTCATGCGCCACCTATACCCCTGCGCAGCTCACCCCTGCGCAGTTGGCTCCCCGCGCACTTGGACCCATGCGCCATCTGCCCCCGCGCACTTGGACCCCGGCGCAGTTGGCTCCCGGCGCAATTGACCCCTGCGCCATCAACCCCCCGCGCAACCCACTTGCCCCTGATGAATTAGTTTATTTCTTGAGCTTGGCTCCTCTTTTGTGGATTGGGTTTTGAGATTTTATTCCACACAGCACGACTATCTTGACCCAACACGACTTGACACGATTTTTAGTATTTGCTATGACTAGTACGGTTTTTATGGTTTTCTGTGATTTACGATCCTGGTACTTTCTGATCTTCTTGATAGTGACCCGATAGGGTGCACTCTTGACTTGTAACCTGATAACTTGATAGTGGCCCGTGGCGGCGCACTCTTGACTTGTAACTTGCAACTCGACTTGTAACTTGACTTGACTTGACTTGACTTGACTTGATGCCGTTGCGATGGCTAACTTGACTTGTATAATCAACCTTGACACCGTGGGTGTTCCTGCTTGCTTGCTTGTGCTATCCACCTGTCTTGTCTTGCATCATGTCTAGGACGTGACTCCCTGGTTCCCACGGTCAGAGATTCACATTGAATATGGATTAGGATAATGACTAGATCAAACTATAGTTCATGGAAAATTTTCAGTCACAGGCAATCTCGTTATTTGGGCGCCTTAATTGGACTTGTAGCTTGCCGACGAGTAGAGCACATTTCCAGCACACTGTTATGTGTTGCACCCTCTAAGTCACCTAAGGGTATATCGTCTCCGGGGCGATGTACCCAAACATACTCTCAACCCGCGGAAGGATAACTGGATGGTCTACAGGGCTTGGGACTGGGAAATTCTCACTTGCATCTTGTTAGTAATTAGGCTTGTGACAACCCTAGTTAGTTAAGGTAGTAAGCCGTAGTAATTGCTTGGCCGCTTGTGAATGAATGATGTCTAGCTCTATCTAAGTCGTATCAAGTCCATGTACCTGGTACTCCTGAACATGATTGTTTTACTTGCTTTAACAATAATTGGGTAGAGACAAGGAGCTATTCAGACGAAGGGTTACAACCCCGGTCCTTATTTGGTTTACGGGTTGTAACCTGGCTCCCAGAACGGTTCCACGTCCCTAGTCGTTTATTGTCCTGATGTGCTCTTTATTACTTGTATTTTTCTTTCATTTTCCTATGTTCTGTTATGCTGGCTTTTGTTCTTATTTCGTGGCCTCCTTTGTGGTACTTGCTCTTTTTGGGGTTTGACCCAGCTGGTTTTGTGTGGCCAGATTTTGGAGCAGCTCCCGAGGATCTACCGAACCTCCAGCCCGATGGTGGCGACTAGAAGGAACCCGAGCTACGAGTGGGTTTTCTATTTTGTTTCGCTCACTCTATTGTAAAATTATTCTTTTGAGGCGTTTAGCCGACGAGCACCTGTTAGCTCGATGCACTTTTACTTACTGTCTGCCTACGGGCTGTAAACATGATTAACAAATCCTAGGGTTGATCATGTATGACTTAACTCTTGCTAGTCCTTGTATTTTGTACGACTAGCTTCATGATCAGCTGATATGTAATATTTGGGATGCCTTTTATTGTATATTTGGTGGTCAAACATCTTGTAACTATATTATTTGCTTGAGATTGAGACAATAGGCCTGGCCTTAAGAGACTGTTGGCTTGTAGTAAACCCTCATATCTAGACAGTCGTGACCGTATAGCGAGATGGACCTCATTTCAATATACGTAGCTGGCTATGTTCGCCCCCGCTCTCCATTATTCTGGTTCTGGGGCGTGACATGGTTTAAGTGGTGGCCCATGCAGGTCTTGTCAATCAAGAAATATGAGGGTTGACTGAATAGATGTCTCAATCATTATTCGTCCTTGATCTCCATTTATATCCTCTGAATCCCTGAAAATCTTGACCTGATCACATGCTTGTATCGTTAATCTGTCATGGTCCTCCCTCATTGTTTTTCCTGTGTCATCTTCTTCAGCGGCACTGTACCTGATCCCGCCGATCAGCAAGGTGGAGCACCTCCCGTGGACCAGCAACCTGGAGATCAAGCCCAGCATTCCGGAGTTGCCTCCAGAGTCATACCTCCTGGAGGAGAGCCCCCGGTTCAGTCTGTTCAGCCTGCTGAGCCGGATGATGGCACCTTGGTAGGTCTCATCAGGGCCTTGATAACTTCTCAAGATCGCAGAGGAGACGCCTTGCACCAGGCAGTGGCAGATGCATTGACCAGAGGCGATCACCCAGGGAACAGCGCGGCCAACAGCTTCAAGCGCTTGAACCCTCCCTTCTTCGACGACAGTGAAGATGCGATTACCGCGGACGCTTGGCTTCAGGATACCGAGGTGGTTCTGGAAGCAGCTAGGACACCTGAGAATGAGAAGGTGGTCGTGGTACGCCTGCAGTTGCTGGACTTAGCTCGCAGTTGGTGGGCGACGCAAGCCATGGGATTAGTCGCACCCATTGCTAGGGCGGTGTTTAGAGAGAGATTCCAGATGAAGTATTTCGATGCTGTGGCTCGGTACGACTTACAGACGAGATTTACCAACTTGAAGCAAGGAGGCAGAACAGTCGACGGTTATGCGACTGAGTTTTCTAGACTCAGTAGGTTTGCCCCCACCTTGGTGGCGACCGAGTTTGATCGGGCCCAGCGGTTCCAGCAGGGACTACATTTGGAGATCTTGTTGGCAGTCGAGCAGTTCGAGCACCAGACGTTCGATGCAGTATTGAGAGCAGCTAGGAGGCATGAGTATACCTCCCAGAGGATCGTGGATAGGACCGGTGGTAGGAAGCGGTCCCACAGCCAGATGCATCAATCATCAGCTCCAGCCCCGGCAGCTAGAAGTTTGACTATTGGAACTCCGAGGCGGGCGGCCTCAGTAACGTCGGTTCAGCATTCAACCCCGACGTACCCGCAGCAGCAGAAGCAGAAGCATACTTCTGCGATGGGATATTCTCATTGCGGAAAGCCAGGCCATGTGGTGGCGGATTGTCGTAGGGCACAAGGATTGTGCCTAGCTTGTGGAGCGACCGATCACAAGATAGGAGCCTGCCCGAATAGGGAAAGTTCTTCCTCTTCCAATCTAACCAGTCCATTGGTTAGGGGACCAGCACCTGTGCAGCAGCAGCAGTACCCGAGGCCATTGTTGCCTCAGGCCCAGGCATTTCATCAGCAGAACCAGCAGCAGTATACCCAAGCCCAAGTGCAGAGTAGACAGAGAGGTTTCCAGCAGAGGGGACCCACAGCTAGAGGTCAGGCCATGATGATGGCTATGGAAGAAGAAGTTGCACCAGGTGAGGTAGTGGCAGGTACTATTCTCGTCAACTCCTTTCCAGCATTGGTATTATTTGATTCTGGTGCATCGCATTCATTCATGTCTGCACGATTCGCGACACGGATAGGATTGGAGCCTGAGTCATTATCAGTGAGGCTCAATATACTTACTGGTAATGGTCTTGTGGGTGTAGATCGAGTGTTTTCCTCGTGTCAGATCGTAGTTAGCAGTAGAGAGTTCCCTACTAGATTTATAGAATTCCCTATGGCAGACTATGATGTAGTCCTAGGCATGGATTGGTTGAGGAACCAGTATGCTAGGATAGACTGCCATGTTGGCAGAGTTATTTTCAGCATTCAAAGCGAGCCAGAGTTTTCCTTTTCCAGAGGTGCGGTGGAGCCATCTTCTCCAGTAATACGGATGGCAGTAGCAGCAATACAGTTGCCCAAGATAGTTGAAGATTTTCCAGATGTCTTCCCAGAGGAACTTCCAGGGATACCGCCAGAGCGGGAGATTGAGTTCACTATAGACTTGATCCCCGGGACAGCACCAGTATCAGAGCGAGTCTACAGAATGGTGCCTTCAGAGTTGAAGATTTTGTACAAGATGATTGAATAACTCAGGACCAAGGGATTCATTCGTGCAAGTGGATCGCCTTGGGGAGCCCCGATGCTTCTTGTGAAAAAGAAAGATGGTACGTCCAGGCTATGTATAGATTATCGTACCTTGAACTCAGTGACAATCAAGAACAGATACCCTCTCCCGAGGATAGATGACTTGTTTGATCAACTCAAAGGGGCTTCAGTATTTTCGAAGATAGACTTGCGGTCAGGATACCACCAGATCAGAGTCAGAGAGCAGGACATCCCGAAGACATCATTTAGATTGAGGTATGGGCATTGAGAGTTCCTTGTTATGCCCTTTGGAGCGACCAATGCGTCGGCAGTATTCATGGACCTCATGAATCGCATTGTCATGCCTTACTTGGATCAGTTCGTGATCGTGTTCCTAGATGATATCCTGGTCTACAGCAAGAGCGAAGCAGAGCATGAGCAACATCTCATAATCGTCCTTCAGACGCTTAGGGAGCATCAATTGTACGCCAAGTTCAGTAAATACGAGTTCTGGCTCGATCGCATCTCGTACTTGGGTCACATCATTACCCGAGGAGGAGTAGAAGTGGATCCCCAGAAGATTGTGACTATCGAGTCATGGCCAGTGCCTAGCTCAGTGGCAGAGGTTCGCAGCTTCCTTGGATTGGCCGGCTACTACCGACGATTTGTTTCAGATTTTACAAGGATTTCAGCACCGATGACCCAGTTGACCCGCAAGGATGTGCAGTTTGTTTGGACAGCAGAGTGTCAGGAATCATTTGAGAAGTTGAAGCGAGGTTTAATAACGGCTCCCATTCTCACACTTCCAGATGGGACCGGATGATTCACAGTTTATTGCGACGCTTCAGGCAGAGGATTGGGGTGTGTTTTGATGCAGCATGGGAGGGTAATATCTTATGCATCACGTCAACTTCGTGATCATGAGAAGAATTACCCGATCCACGACTTAGAACTGGCAGCAGTAGTGTTTGCACTTAAGTTATGGAGGCACTACTTGTACGAAGATAGAGTGGAGATATTTACTGATCACAAGAGTCTGAAGTATGTTTTTACCCAGAAGAACCTCAATATGCGGCAGAGAAGATGGCTCGAGCTACTTGTGGACTACGATGTGGATTTGCAGTATCACCCAGGGAAGGCCAACGTTGTAGCAGATGTGTTGAGCAGAAGAGCCAGAGTTTATTTCCTAGCGGCACAACCAGAATTATTGGCAGATTTTCAGAAAATGGGAATTGAAGTGGTTCTTCCTACCAGCGTAGCATTGATGGCCAGTCTACAGGTTCAGTCCAGCATAGTTGAGAGGATCCGTACGGCGTAGTCTACAGATTCCAGGCTTCAGCGACTCAGAGCAGAGTGTGAGGCAGGAAGAAGACCAGAGTTGTACATTCATGAAGATGGTACACTTCGGCACGGTACTCGTCTTTGTGTACCCAGTGGAGATATCAGACAGGAAGTCATGGCAGAAGCTCACAGCTCGCAGTATTCTATTCATCCTGGTGGTACGAAGATGTACCATGATATCCGTCAGCACTTCTGGTGGAATGGCATGAAGAGGGAGATAGCCCGGTTTGTCTCTCGGTGTTTTGTTTGCCAGCAGGTTAAAGCTGAACATCAAAGGCCCGCTGGACTTCTTCAGCCCTTGCCAATTCCAGAATGGAAGTGGGAGCATGTGACCATGGATTTTGTGACTGGATTGCCTAGATCCCCAGTCGGTAGAGATGCTATTTGGGTTATAGTTGACAGGCTCACGAAGGTGGCTCATTTTCTCCCATTCAGAATTGGGCAGTCAACGGCTCAGTTGACAAAGATGTACCTTAGGCAGATTGTCAGGCTTCACGGTGTGCCCGTCAGTATCACCTCGGACCGAGATTCAAGATTTATGTCGTACTTTTTACGTAGCCTGCAAGAGAGTTTGGGAACTCACCTCCAGTTCAGCTCAGCTTATCATCCGTAGACAGATGGCCAGTCAGAGCGCACAATCCAGACTCTTAAAGACATGTTGAGATCTTGTACCCTTGACTTCGGCGGTTCGTGGGAAGATTACCTGCATCTGGTGGAGTTCTCGTACAACAACAGCTTCCAGGCCAGCATCCAGATGGCTCCATTCGAGGCTCTGTACGGTAGGAAGTGCAGATCCCCGCTAGCGTGGGATGATGTTGGAGAGAGGCAGATACTTGGTCCAGAAATGATTGCCCAGACAGTTGAAGTGGTCAGAAGGATCAGAGATCGTCTTCGAGTTGCCCAAGATCGCCAGCGCCATTGGGCCGATGCTCATCGGCGTCCCTTAGAGTTTGCTATCGGCGACCATGTATTCCTTAGTATCTCGCCTAACCGTGGCGTCATTCGCTTTGGCGTGCAAGAAAAGCTTAGTCCTAGGTATATAGGGCCGTTCGATATCTTGGAACGAGTAGGAGACGTATCCTATCGTCTTGCTCTTCCGCCGTCGCTAAGTGAGGTGCATGATGTATTCCATGTGTCCCAATTACGACGGTATATCCCGGACCCGAGCCATATCCTAGACCATTCGGAATTGGTTGTTGGTACCAACCTTTCGTATAAGAAGAGGCCCGTGTCTATATTGGACCGGAGAGAGAAGATACTCAAGAACAAGACTATTAGCTTAGTCCGCGTTGCTTGGGGTCATCACTCTCTAGGTGAGTCAACGTGGAAGCGTGAGGACGATATCCGATCGCGATATCCCTATCTGTTTGACTCGTAAGGTATAATGTCTTCCTTATGCCTTATGCTTTCCATCCCTTGCTTACATGTATGATTGTTTGATTGCTTGCTTAGTGTAGCTTATTGGTGATTAGTATAGCTGGTTCTTACATCTCTAGCATCTTGATTTAAATTCCGAGGACGGAATTCTTTTAAGGTGGGTAGAGTTGTAACACCCATATCTCAGAACACGTATTTTGGTTAAGCTTGTATGTATCCTGGACCTGTATTTTCTTTTTTCAGATTCTGGCCTGTAATTGTATTTTTGGCTCGACTTGCAGATTTTGGTTTCCTCGTAAAATGGGTTTTGACTTGGCTTGGTTTTATTTTGTGGAGGAGGATTGGTTTGGTTTAATATGCATGGAACATCTTAGCCTATGCTCAACCTTCATTCCATCACAACCACCCTCATTAAAACCCTACCAACCTTTTCTCTCTCCTCATAACTCTTCATTTATTTTCTCCATCTCCTTCTTCTTCCTTCCTCTATACAACTCACCAACACCATAGGCAAGTGCACCTTGCCACCACATGAGAACCACTTTTTATTTGTCCATTAGCTAGATTAGGCCATGGAGATCAACATTAGAACTTAACATTTTGTGATTTGGAGTCTCCATTGTTCTAGATCTAAGTTTTCTCTATTTTTAGATTTATATGGTTTTGATCTATTTTAGTTGGGTTTTTGTGGGTTTTGATGCTTCCATGTGGAAGAGAACTCAATTTTACTCAAGTTAGAACTTTGAAAATCTAGATTTGGCTTTGATTTGACCAAGATATGAAAAATAGAATTTTTGGTGTTCTTGATGCTTGCTCTCAGCCTGGAGACGAAGACTGCAGCCTGCGCTCTTTAGCGCAGTACTGGACTGTGCATCCCCCTCTCGGCCTGTGCTCTTTAGCGCAGTGCCGACCGTGCTGCTTGCCACTTGGCGAACTGCGCTCAACCCCAGCGTGCATCCATCCATGCGCAGTCTGCTCGTGCGCAGTCTGCTCATGCACAGTCTGCTCATGCGCCATCCATCCATGTGCAGTCTGCTCATGCGCCACCTATACCCCTGCGCAGCTCACCCCCACGCAGTTGGCTCCCCGCGCACTTGGACCCATGCGCCATCTGCCCCCGCGCACTTGGACCCCGGCGCAGTTGGCTCCCAGCACAATTGACCCCTGCGCCATCAACCCCCCGCGCAACCCACTTGCCCCTGATGAATTGGTTTATTTCTTGAGCTTGGCTCCTCTTTTGTGGATTGGGTTTTGAGATTTTGTTCCACACAGCACGACAATCTTGACCCAACATGACTTGACACAATTTTCAGTATTTGCTATGACTTGTACAGTTTTCGTGGTTTTCTGTGATTTACGATCCTGGTACTTTCTGATCTTCTTGATAGTGATCCGATGGGGTGCACTCTTGACTTGTAACCTGATAACTTGATAGTGGCCCGTGGCGGCGCACTCTTGACTTGTAACTTGCAACTCGACTTGTAACTTGACTTGATTTGACTTGACTTGACGCCGTTGCGATGGCTAACTTGACTTGTATAATCAACCTTGACATCGTGGGTGTTCCTGCTTGCTTGCTTGTGCAATCCACCTGTCTTGTCTTGCATCATGTCTAGGACGTGACTCCTTGGTTCCCACGGTCAGGGATTCACATTGAATATGGATTAGGATAATGACTAGATCAAACTATAGTTCATGGAGAATTTCCAGTCACATGCAATCTCGTTATCTGGGCGCCTTAATTGGACTTGTAGCTTGACGACGAGTAGAGCACATTTCCAGCACACTGTCATGTGTTGCACCCTCTAAGTCACCTAAGGGTATATCGTCTCCGGGGCGATGTACCCAAACATACTCTCAACCCGCGGAAGGATAACTGGATGGTCTGCAGGGCTTGGGACTGGGAAATTCTCACTTGCATCTTGTTAGTAATTAGGCTTGTGACAACCCTAGTTAGTTAAGGTAGTAATCCGTAGTAATTTTTTGGCCGCTTGTGAATGAATGATGTCTAGCTCTGTCTAAGTCGTGTCTAGTCCCTGTACCTGGTACTCCTGAACATGATTGTTTTACTTGCTTTAACAATAATTGGGTAGAGACAAGGAGCTATTCAGGCGAAGGGTTACAACTCCGGTCCTTGTTTGGTTTACGGGTTGTAACCTGGCTCCCAGAACGGTTCCACGTCCCTAGTCGTTTATTGTCCTGACGTGCTCTTTATTACTTGTATTTTTCTTTCATTTTTCTATGTTTTGTTATGCTAGCTTTTGTTCTTATTTCGTGGCCTCCTTTGTGGCACTTGCTCTTTCTGGGGTTTGACCCAGCTGGTTTTGTGTGGCCAGATTTCGGAGCAGCTCCCGAGGATCTACCGAACCTCCAGCCCGATGGTGGCGACTAGAAGGAACCCGGGCTACGAGTGGGTTGTCTATTATGTTTCGCTCACTCTATTGTAAAATTATTCTTTTGAGGCGTTTAGCCGACGAGCACCCGTTAGCTCGATGCACTTTTACTTACTGTCTGCCTACGGGCTATAAACATGATTAACAAATCCTAGGGTTGATCATGTATGACTTAACTCTTACTAGTCCTTACATTTTGTACGACTAGCTTCATGATCAGCTGATATGTAATATTTGGGATGCCTTTTATTGTATATTTGGTGGTCAAACATCTTGTAACTATATTATTTGCTTGAGATTGAGACAATAGGATTGGCCTTAAGAGACTGTTGGCTTGTATTAAACCCTCATATCTAGACAGCCGTGACCGTATAGCGAGATGGACCTCATTTCAATATACGTAGCTGGCTATGTTCGCCCCCGCTCTCCATTATTCTGGTTCTGGGGCGTGACACCTTCTGTCCTGAAAGTCGTACCACAAAAATAGAGTACAAGGGGACGGGTTTGAGTGGAACATGATATACCTAGATGAAGATGGACTAGTCTAGATCTTGTATATGAAATTTGTTGGAAGGTAACAGTTGGTCTCGTGCTCCGAATATTAATGGCACGGTCGGGGACACGAAATGATCTAAATGGAAAGTGGGAGTCCATGGGGCACAAATTATCATCCTAATGGAAATTATTCTAATCAATCGGTAATCCTCATATACTCCAAAATTTTAGAGAGCTTACAGTCTACCCACCTTAGAAGCAAGGATATGATTTTAGGAATAATGAGGTTAGAGGGTTCCCAAAGTCCGGATACTGTACCTCGACTCTTATTAATAAAGAATAAGGCACGCCGTATCGGAATACGGTAGATATAAGTCAAGTCAAGGGTCGTTCCTCAATAAATGGAAAACGAGTGCATGTGCCATGACACAAAGTCGATAAAATAGAATGACCTACTTGTCCACAGTATACATGAGTTGTCGACGGGGTAACCAAATCTAAGGCACATCATATGAAAAGATTTCTAACAACTGAGTCGTGAATTTCTATCGGGGTCAAACCTGCCAGACAATTATCACAAGGGTTCTAGTTGAAGCAAGCTTCCAACAAATGATTAAAGGCTCACAACATTTGGTCTCTGGACAATAGGTAATCTCCTAGGTTGGCATTTGGTCAAGGGGAAAGATCCTAATCATTCTCGGACTCCAATGACCAGAAGATCATAATGGTAGGTTTATTGTCGAAGGGAGGACGAGTAACTCAAGACAAGGTTCCAGTCACTGGCTGGCCGTGGATAGCTATACTTGTGTATACAACTATCATAGCCATGGGAATACTCTGTATCTATCTATCAATTACGAGTTTTCGTCTTTCCAATCAGTGAAAGACAAAAATAATAAGGAGTTCAAGAGAGATGTCACTGAATACAATTACGTGATTCAAAGGCGAATGTATAATTCAAGAGAAATTGTCAAAGCGATCGTGGATGAGATCCTAGAGACATCTACATCTCAATCCACATAGGATAATTAGATAAAAAGCGAAACAATTGTATCATGGTTGATCAGACCGTAATACAATGATTCTGATTAGACAATATTTAGCGGGCGTCCCCAATAAACATATGTCTTGAATCAAGCTCGACAAAAGAGTAAGCTTGCAAAACTAGGCTGTAATAGCAGCATTGGTCAAGAGAGTCAAAATATAACTATGCGAGATTTTTGGAAGGAGGAATAAGTATTTGAGTTTTGAGAAAATCAAAACCTTACCTGGTGTTCTTGTTCATACAGTCTTCCTACTATTTTCCTATCCATAAGGCCTTGGTCGACTAATGGGTTATGGAACTCTAAATTTTATATTCTAGGTAAACCTATTAGTGTCAGTCAATTACCTCGTCAATAGATCACAAGGACCACGAAATGCTAGGTTGGAAGACATGCTACTCAACTTACAGGTCTTACACTAGTATTGGTTTTGGATCTTAGGGTCATACAGGGCAGTCTCTATCCTCTATAGTATCCTAAACTTGTAATCACGTCTGAAATCATTTTACCGAGAATTATGTCTCGCCCATATACTTTAGTTGTGGTAAACCCTTGGTTCCGTGATTCAGAGGTGATATGCTATCAGGTACTTTACCTTACTTTGACATAAGAGTATCTAAGATCTAAATAGGTCAACTAGGGCATAGTTTTAGCAATGTTCTTTAAACTACAACTCTTTGATTTGATTTCAATTCTGTGGGTTGTGCCTCGCCAGTGCGCTGCTGGCTGCAGTGAACCCACATTCTCCCTTCCAAATAATTGACGACAGTGCGCTGCTGTCTAGCCATTGTAGTCGTTAAATTACTCTAACTATATTCCTAAGGAATCCAAAGAGCTGCTAGAGATTCAAACTAATTGAAATAAAACGTAGGGGTTTGTCCTGTCAGTCACACACTTAAAATAAAAGAGTTAACATGGAGGAAATAACTAAAGACGAAAGGAATACAAACATTCTAGTATCTATTTCATGTGTATTTCAATGGTTGAGGGAAAATCTCAAATCAATCTACCTCGAGAATCAGAAAGTTATAAACCTATTTCCTTACAGCAAAATAGAATTAAAAAAAACTCATGAAGTGATGTTTATATCTAATTAATAGAGCAAAGGAAATTGAACATGTTATCGAGATTATAGCCTTAATTCTAGGGAAAGCCTAACTAGCCGAGTGAGTAGTATACCCACGTTGGATCATGTCGTTATATCAAGAGTAATAGTGTTTCTATAGAGATCTAGCAAGCTATCTAAATTTAACAATGCTGTATCCAATTTGTATGGCCTATCAGACAATCTTAACTACCCAGTTAGTCAAATTAATGAGGGACTCCTATTCCTAGTCATTCTCTTAAATCATTTTAATCCTAATTGTGAATGAGCATTTCCTAGGCGTAGGCATGCAGTAGTACGACTAATATGGTACCACCACGAGTTCGCATATTTGCGGAAACTGACCTGCATGGGCCACCACAAAAACTTGTCACGACCCGTACCCGCTTTTCGGATACGAGACGTGTCCAAGCCAGCCTACGCCGCAGAGTCGGCGGTAGAACGCTGTCAAGCCCGTAAGAAATAAATGATCAAAATAAACATTTGCTGCTCATTCACATTTCTAAATCTGTTACAACAGTTACAACATTTATATTTAAAGAAAATACAAGGTTCTTACAATTAATGAAAATGATACACTGCTATCTATTTCTAGGTTTCTGTTTGTATGTACACCCGTATCTCCCAAGCTAAGTGAAGCCACAACTAACCTGAAAAATGATGGTTTCCAGTCAGGAATGGAACAAGTACACAAACCAACGGCAATGCGAAAACACAATAGAATTAACAAGACATGAAAAATAACATATAAGAGGTGAAAGCTAGAAGATACTGATGACATGGTACGGTGGAGAAGTAAAGGAAAAATAAAAAGACATCTACCTATGTGGTGTGAAATATCTTTTTCGACATGTGAACGGCTAGGGGGTAAATCCGGCACACTGCACGTGTCGTGTGCAGCTGCTATCGTTCAAGAATAGACATTTTGGGGATATTTCTGGGTAGTCCACATGTTTACTAAGATATTTCCCCTCCCGACTACTCCGTGTGACGAGCGTGTCAACAAGCAGCAAGATATATATATAAACATGAAATGAGAAAACTACTATGAATCGAAAGCAATCAGAAAGTGCACTTGCCTGAGGTCCTTAGCTGGAGAAACCAATAATACTATACCACTCAATGAGCCACAATCAGTCAACACATGCAGAAGTCTCCAGATGCTGAAATAAATAGTACCAACATTCTCAGAATAGTCAAATTAGCTAGGATTGCCTGTCCTTAAGTCCAATTCTGGACACAGGGGTAAAACGGTATTTTCGGGCAAAAACGATGTCCGCCGTTGGACCCGCTTTGCACCGAAAAGTGTGTCAGAGTCAACGGTCTCTAGAGTCGTCAAACTATGTGTCTACAGGTTCGGTTTTCTGATACGAACCCAACCGTATGTCCAAAGTTGGATTTCGGCGGGCCGTGCACAAAATCGCCCGTAGAGTGGGACCGTGGGGCCCGTAAAACGGCGTTCCGATTCTACTGTCTCAGAATCGGACCAAACTTGGCATGCAGGACCAAAAAAATGATACGGTCCTATTGGTGCAAGTTTCGTCTCGATCTGACGAGCGTGCACAAAGTAATTGGAGAATTTGCATAGAGGTCGATACGGTGAATTTTGACGGATATGCATCAAATTCGTCGCGCACACGCGACTAATTTGAATTCCGTCAAATTCCACACGACCACGAAGCCGTTACGCACCTTTCAATGCTTTCGGTTCACGACCACGTCGCCCGGATTGGCGGGACGTACGTCGTATCGAGAGATTTTTCTAGATTTTTAATAATTTAAAACAGATTTTTCGCAATCTTTGGGGACTGTTTATTCGGCACACATTGCACGAATACAGAAATGAAAGAAAGGTTTTCCATCTCTTATATATTGTCTATAAGTGTCTTCAAATAAAATTTCAAAATCGTGCATGGATTGGGAGAAAACTGTCCGCGAAGTAGAGTAGTAGGACTGGTTTATCTGTCCTGTTTCGACAGTTTTTCGATGAACTTGGGTTCGATTTTTCGAGCAATATAGGTTACCTAAAATCAACCTAAATGATGGGAATAATAGTTGTATAGGTTGTCGTATTACCTGCGAAGACGGTTCGATCATTGGTCGACCGAGCGCGACAGAAAGTCGCTGCGAAGGCATCCTCTTCGCATAACTGCTGCTGTCGTCCTCGGCTCCAGCCCGCGCGCGCGGGTCGACGGCGGTTCCCGGCCGCCGTTGGTGGCGACGCCGGCAGCGAGCGGTCGCCTGGGTAGGGGGAGTCGGCGCGCAGGTGGTTTGCGTGGGATCGGGGTTTAGGGTTTGCAATATGCTCTGTTTCCTCTCTCTCTGCATGTTTATACGCGGATTTTCGGATGTACCCGAGCGGTGAAAGGCTTGGGCTCGGGTCGGGTTATAGCTGGGAATGGGCTGCTGGGTTTATTCATTTGCTATTTCTTTTTCCTTTTTCTTTTTCTTTCTCTATTTCCTTTTTCTATTACTATTTATTATTAGTATATACGTATCTATTTATATATATATATATATAGATATATATATATATATTAAATATAATATATATATATATATTATAGTTATGTTATAAATGAT
>JANAVB010014799.1:3151512-3156512 GCA_029216955.1 Iris pallida
TGGTGTGTGTGTTCCTAGTAATGGATATAGGTATACCTATATCTAAACTCTCCTCTATTAAATAATGAGGTTTTTTGGAAAAATTTGAAAGAAGGAAAGAAAGAAAAAGAAAAATTATCCAATTAATATTCTGGTACATGGTTACTATATGTATTATCAATAAATAATCAAAACAAAATATTTGATAATAAAATAAAATACTATAATAACATCATCATTTCTACAATGCTAACTCGAATATGCTTAGAAGTATGTTTAGTAACAAAATTTTGCAAGCAATATACTAAGGAACCTATTTCACTAGCTAGTTTCTATATAGAAAAATCATATATTATTTATTAATTATTTAATGAATATAATACCATAAGTATAAAAATAAATAAGAAATACTATTAAAATAAAAGAAAATATGGGTTTATATCCTACCCAACTTACAAAAATTTCCTCTCGAAATTTTTTTTTTCTTAATATTGAGAATACGAGAATTTTAATATAAAGGGAGAGCAAACGTCAAATCGTAGTTCGGTTTTAAAAGGATGGAGGGTGGTTATAAAAGAGTCCAAATTGACGTCATATTCTACAAATGGGATATTCTAGATTTCCGGCTCTACCCAACTTATAGAAGTTGGCTAACCGTAAAAATCGTTACAAGACTTCTGAGATAGACAATTACTAAATGGAGGCACGAGATATTTCATCCCTAACCATAGTCATGGGTCATAACGGAAACATGGATATTGGCATGGCTTAAAATCAAATGGAACCAAAATGAGCCCCTATAGTTTGTTCTAAGGGAAAAATGTGTCATGCATGTAGTGTGATAGAAATGGAGCACAGAAATAAATGTTTGTACAGGACATGTATGTCCTGTATGTAGAGCGGCTCGTCTAGTTCATGAGTGTGCAGTTCATTGGAAGGTGAAGGCCAATGTTATGCTCTAATTATCAAAATCACAGTATGGTTATTGAACGATACAGATAGAAGTAGATTTCGTGAATCACTGTTTTATTAGTTCAATTGGAATCAAACTATCCCAATTAGTTACTACTTCTTATAGAGGCTTGCCTATACACTTCCAGAATTCTGTTCTCAAATTTAAAACTAAAACACGATTTTATGATAGGACGAAGTTTGAAGTATCAAGATTGTGATCTTTAACCGCGACTATCTAAACGAACGAGTAAGTGATAAAAGCAATACGAAGGTCGTTTCGTAACTTCCAAACATATGGAAGAATGGTTACGAATGGCATTCCAGTTTGGCACCCCTATATCAAGATAGAGTACCCTAACTTCAAGATTACAGAAATTGATTGATCGTGGGAAGCACGAAAATAGGATTTTTAAGAAGATCATATTTCAAGGGGATGTATGAGGGTATGAGGTACTTATGATCATGGTCATGGACTTTATAGGAAGTCTATGTATTACTTATTTAACATTGCCCATATTGGACCATGTTTCATCAAAGTGGTAGAAGAGGTCTTGGTCAAGCATAGCCAGAAATAAGTTGGTACAGCAATATTCCATTCATCGCATAGCATAGGCTACAAAGAGATACGATTGAGAGTTTTATGGAAGGAGGGTCAGTGGACCAAGGGATGGGGACTACGTAATAGGTGTAGAGACCTATTTCATAAAGTTTGGTTTTATAGTCCAAATACGGGAACATGCTTGGATGGGTTTAATTGGGCCTTAATGGGTTCCCTAATTGAACATCAATCTTGATTGAATGAACCTCGGATTTTAATCTATATTTGCTAGATAAGATCCTATAAAATCAATCTGAACCATTCCTATTAGGTTAGGATAACCTAGAAAAAATTTCAACTCGAGCGGTTGGGCTAATTGGCAGTCGAATTGGTTAACTAAGCTCCTAAAGTCCAAAAATATGCCTTCTATGACTTTTGTGTTTAAGTAGCACAAGACGACTCAATTGAGTGGCACACTAGTGGCATGTGCGTAGTAGGCTTCGAGTAAATCACGGCCATATATTGGTTCAAAAGGTTTGAGTCGAGATTGAGTCTCTAATTGTAGTCGGAAAGTATATCAGTATTGTGGTAAGGGTTATACTTTGCCTTTTTGACCTGAAAGTCGTGTCATAAAAATAAAGTATAAGGGGACGTGTTTGAGTGGGACATGATATGCCTACATGAAGGTGGACTCGTCTAGGTCTTGCATATGCAATTTATTGGAAGGTAACAGCTGGTCTCGTGCTCCGAATATCAATGCTACGGTAAGGGACATCTAAGGGTCTAAATAGAAAGTGGGTGTTTCAGAGGCACTAATTTTTCATCCTAGTGGGAACCCACTCCTCCTAATCAATCGTAATCCTAGAAGTCCTAAAATTTAGAAGGGCTTACAATCTATTCACTCCATAAACTAAGAAACGGTTTTTGGATTAGTGAGGTTAGAAAAATTCCAAAGTAGTGATATGGTACCTCGACTCTCGATTATAAAAGAATATCACACGACCTAATAGACAATGTGATATAGTAAATATGCATCAAGTTCAAGATCGTTCTTCGATTCCAACTAGATGGAAGACGATTGTGTATGTATAGCTTTCGTGGTTGTAGGTGATATGGTGAACTAAGAGAGACATTCTGTGTTTATCCTCTCTTAATATACAAGCATTCGTTTTTCTGAAGTAAGTAAAGTGAAAAACAATAAAGAGTTCAAGGGAGAGGGAATCGAATGCGAATACGGGGTTCCAAGGCGATTGAATAATTCAAGAGAATTGTCAAGACAGTTGTAGATGAGATCTTAGACACATCTATATCTCAATCTACGTAGGTTAATATACGAAGAGCGAATCAAGTGCACTAAGGTTGATCAGACCATAATACACTGATTCTAATTAGACGATATGTTAGTGGGCGTCCCCAATAAACATATGTCATGAGCAAGCTCGATAAAGAGTAAGCTTGCAAAAATAAGCTATAATAGCAGCATTAGTCATGGTATTCCAAATATATAAGTACGCAATATTTATGATTGAAAGAAGGCGCAAGTAGTTCAAGTTCATCAAAATCTAAGACACATCCAGTGTTGGTGCTTATACAGTCATCCTACTGCCTTCTTATCTAAGGCCTTGGTCGTTCAATGGGTTATGGACCTCCAAATTCTATATTCTAGGTAAACCTATTGGTGCCAATCTCGTTAATATGTCATAAGGACAATGGGATGCTAGGTTTGGGAGGCATGCTACTCAATTTATAAAATTTTCCACCGTTATTGGCTTTGAATCAATGGGACAAACAAGGCTTTCCTAACCTCTATAGTATCCGAAAACTGAAATCATGTCTGAAGTTATTTTACCGAGAATTTATGTCTCGCCAGTGTATGCCTTGGCTGTAATAATCGTTCCTACAATAAATCCTTGGTTTCGTGACTCAAATATGATATAATATCTAGTATTTCATTATCTCTATCCAATATGGACATAAAAATAACTATGATCAAATAGGACAACTAAGTCGTAGTTCTACAATACTTGATAACCTACTTTACTTGAAATAATTTTAATTTTAGGGGTCGTGCCTCGCTAGTGCGCTGCTGGCTGCTGGCTACGGTGAACCCTGCAGTCTCCATATGTCAAATAAATGGCGACAGTGCGTTATTGTCTTGCCATTGCAAATTACCGAATATTCTTCCAACTATATTCGTAAGAATTCAACGGAGCTTCTAGAGATTCAAACAAGTTGACTATGATAGAAAAATCGTAAGTATCTGTCCTTGAACTGAAAGCATCCATTTTTGAAAATCAATTTATCGATTAGGTATCAATTTTAAAAATTAAGCGTTCGACTAGGGGAAATGACCGAAGTAAAATTTCTAACTTTCTATTTCTCTCATACCCTAGGATCGAAGGTCAACATAAAGCAAAAACTGACACAGAATTACTAGATGGATAACTGGGTCATGATAGGGTCGAAAGTCAACGGGAAATAGATTATTGACTTCCTAGAAAATAATTTCTTATGGAAATAAATAAGGGTTACGGCCTAGGCATGAAGGTAATTCAACAATTTATCAACGTTAGGGATTGAATCCTAGGAGGTCCTAGTTTTACTGGGTGAACGATCTACTTACCTTGATCCTACCATCGTATCAAGCATCTAATACGGTTTTTAGAAATCAATATATCCTTGGTTAAATCACACGATCTACGTATTATCCTTAACTACCCAACAGTCAATTTGAATAGGGTTTTCCTAGTCCTAGCCATTTTCCTAAAATGAAATTAACCCTAACTTGTGAATGAGCGTTTCCTAGTCGCAGACTCGCAATACTACGACTAACTTAAGTACTATCACGAGTTCACACAATTTGCAAAAACAGACCTGCATGGGCCACCATAAAAACTTGTTACGAACTGCACCCACTTTTCGAAATACGAGTGTGTGTCCAAGCCAGTCTACGCCACAAAGTCGGTGGTAGAACGCTGTCTAGACCACAATGCTCATAATCACAATAAATGCTTATTCACAAAACTAAACTGAATACAATATTCACAGGTTCTACATTTTCAGAAAAAAAATATAAACTCTTTACAATTTTTAGAAATGACTACAACTCATCTATCTAGCTAATCTCTAAGTTTTGGCCTGCAAGTACACCCGTCTCCCCAATGCTAAGCGTAGTCGCGGCTAACCTGAAAATTGTTAGGTTACCCAGTCAGGATGGAACGAGTACAATTCATTAAATACAGTTCCAATATATGAAAACAACTATAAAATAGAGGTTAGCCTTTAAATATATGATTTGAAAATAAATAAATAAAGACATAAGAAAACTACACAGAAAGTTGGACCATAAATGAAATAACAAAAGAAAGTACTTTCTAACTGACTGAAGTACCTTTGATATGTGATCGGTCTAGGGAAAATTATACGACACTATCTACGATGTTTAAACACTATCTACGATGTCTACTTTGCAATAATAAATAACTGTCTATGATGTCTACTTTGCAATAATATAACACTGTCTATGATG